>VMDR010002264.1:0-96237 GCA_007922815.1 Macrotus californicus | reverse complement strand
GAATGGATTGCTGAATATAATTTTGATGAGTAGAATTACATGAACATATTTGGGTGCTCTGGAACAAATTCTACAGGGAGTCAGCAGAGCCAAGAAGGCCCACGCCGAGAAAGGGGCCAGTAAGCATTCTTTGGTTTCAACCTCAGTTTCTTTATTTGTAAGCTGAGAATAATTCTTATTTCCAAGGGTGTGGAGAGGTTAGGGCTAATGTATTTAAAGTTTCTAGCACATAGTACACTCAGTATGTTTTAATGCAGTTCAGTTACATCCTCAGGAAAAGTCACTTATGTGGGCAATGCTGCCTCTGGCAATTCTCTTGCATATTAGAAGCTAGACCCAAATCTAAGTCATGGCTCTCAGGTAACACGGTTGGTTCTTTGCAGCTCATTTCCTGACAATGCTGGGAAAGTAAGGTATTATTACCTTTCATAATGGAAAAAAATAACCTTTTGTGAATTTGATTGATATTAGAATTATTACCTCCTTAGCCCCCGGTGAAAAATGAGCCAGCAACTAAATGTTTATGTTGAACACAGTTAAAAAGTGGATTAATGGATTAAAAACTACCATTTAAGAAGGATAAAGAAAACTCAGTTTCAGAGGAGCAAATGCAGACGTGGGTGGGGAAGGGCCTGTGGCTTCTGTTGCTTCTTTTCCCATCAAAGTGACTTGTTGGTTTTCTGCAGGCTTCCTCAGGACCCAGGCTGGTGGGGGTGGGGGGAAGGTGGGAGCTGCAGATTGGTGAGGCTATCTCATACCAAGACCTTTCAGTAAATTGTCTCTTCTGGACTCAGCCCAAGGCTTCCCTATGTTCTGAATCTCAGTCCACAAGGACCTGAATTGGAGTGAGGCTCCCAGATGTAACTGGAGTGCTCCGTAATGGGTGAGCATTCAGGAAACCCTGGCTCAGAGGCCCCTGTGCTTGCTATCCTTGAGGCCTGATGGCTGAGTTGAAAGGGTGAGACAACAAACTTGTTTTTAATAGGTACCACTGTGCCAGATGCTTTATATGCCATATATGATTTTAACAAAAATTGACTGATTGATTTTAGAGAGAGAGAGGAAAGGAGAGAGAAACATCCATTTGTTCTTCCACTTAGTTATGTATTCATTATTGCTTCTTATATGTGCTGAGACTGGGGATCAAACCCACAACCTTGGTGTACCAGGACGGTGCTCTAACCAACTGAACTACCTGGCCGGGGCTTATATGCCATATACTTTGTAATCTGCATAGCAACCCTTCAATATAGGCATGGTCCCCATGTATAGATGAGAAAACGGAGGTCCAAGGTGGGTAATAAGTTACTCTAGGTGATAAATCTAGAAAGTGACAAAGCTGGGATTTTTAACTTGCCCCTCCTCTTCTCTGCCCTAGAAATCTGAGTGAAGAGAAGAATTGTGTGCATTTCCCCCACAATGCCACAGTGTAATAGGCAAACATGTCAAAAATATATACATAACCTCCATTATGTTTTATGACCTCACTAGACTGTACACACCATGTGGGTGGGTGGTGTTGTCTATGTTTATACTCTGCCTCCAGCTCTATTCTTAGTAACCTGCCCAGCACAGAGCACATAGGAGGCTGTCAATCAAATGTGTTGACTAATGAAGAAATGAACTTCCTAGCTTTCGATTTCAAGGGGTCACTTATTCTATAAAAAGCTATCCAGAAGGGAGGCCTGTGGCAATAAGGACACTGAGAATGATAGGTACTTGTGAGGGCATTTGGAACCAATCCTGACCCATTGCGTGAGTCCTCTAATGACTCATTTTGGGCCTTCATTTCACAGTGAACACAGGGCAGGAAGTGACAGACCTGTCAGACATGTGGGCCATAAGTAATCACGCAGATTTTATGGAAGGTATTTGGCTGAGCTGTAATAAGCATCTCCAACAATCAATCAGTTGATCTTTTAGTGAAGAGACTGACTCACAGAGGGAAGGGTAGATTAAGAAGGCATCTCCCAGACCTGAGCAGGAGGGAACTGCCAAGGCCATGGGCCGGTCTGACCCGTCAGGCAGGTGAATGGCAAACAGGGTGCTGGCTCACTGAGGTCTCTCATTGGGTCTCCTTGGCCCAAGGACTCCAGAATTGGAGACTATGAGACATGGGAGGGTCCACACCATCCAAACAAAAACCTATTACTGCTCATTCAACCATCAATAAGGGCAAGTGCTATAGATGCTGACAAGGTGCCTTTTTGCAAATCTGAACTTTCTTAATTGTTATTGTTAGTAACAGTAGCAGCTGTCATGTAGATGTGAGGACAGTAATAGCATCCATCGCATTGAATTACTGGGAATTGAAAGCATGTAAATTGTTTAGTACAGCCAGATCTGTAACACGACATATGTGCTCCTAAAACTCATCGTGCTATGCAAGATCACACATTAAAACCACAGGGCTTAGGGAAAACGTGGGGTTAGGGGAAGAACACTCAAACACTTCAGCAGTGAGATACATAAATGATAAGGATCTAATAAAATGATGGCACAGTTTTGCTCATTAAGTGGTTAAGAACAGCATAAATACCACGATAAATGGCACTTTGTCTTAGGAGAGAACTAAAGTTTACTTGTGTAAGTGGGTGTCAGAAGGACTGTGGCTTGTGAGTTACTGAGCAGCAGGGAGAGGAGAGTTATTTGAAATCAGATGTAAAGTGGCTACACCAGACGCGCTTGGGCGCGGCTCACACACCCGCCCTGTGTTTCCCACCGAGGGAGCTGGTCCATGTTCGCAGTGTGTTTGTATGCTCTCACGTAGCTTGGTTTGGCTGGGAGCACCTGCTGTTTCTCGCAGATGGAATCTCACATGTAAGCATAGAATTGGCGTTATGCTCAAATTATTCCCTAACATATCAGTGGTGCTGGAACACATTCCTGTTTTCACAATAATCATTATAGCAGAACTGGCTATACAGGATTCACGGCAAGTGCGCAAGAAATGGTAGTTGTAATTGTCCTATAGAGTATCATTCATCCATGCCTTAAACCCAGTAAAGTAAGTATAAATAATCCCATTTCACAGATGAGTAAAACTGAGACTCATAGAGGTTAAATCACTTGCTCAAGGGCACAGAGCTTAGAAGGGGCAGGAGCTCTGTCTACACCCCTATGGGTTTCACCCTGGGGTAAAGCTCCTCTTACACCCCAATATGGGATACTGTGTTAGTGACAGAGCAAACCACAAGACGAATGCACGCTTCTAGGTCATCATCTTTCTACTTATTGCATACAATGGAAATTCACATGATTTTTAAACACCAGACAAATTTCTGAGACATTTCTAGTCCATGCCGCTACCACAGGGAATAGATTTACTTTCCTACTTTGTTTTTAGGGATAATGGAGTAGAAAATATTGAAAAACACTGTGATGTCCCATGCTACTCCCTGATGTGGAGATAATTCCTATATTTAGCCAAAAGGTGCTTCCCTAGAATGTCCACCAATGTGTCCTTAACTGAGTTTGCTCTTCTCCAGATTGAACATGGCAATAAGTAGCTTATACTCTGTCAATGCCTCTGTAAGGTCTGGGGTCCAGAATTGAACACAATACCCAGGCATACCTTAGCAGACCTAGACACAGAGGCTCCTGTTGGGATCTTGGCCTAAGGTGGGGTTAACCTTTATAGCAGATGCCTCACTTTGCTAGCTCTTAACAATCTTGGGGCAAATTAAATCCCCAGACTATTTGCATATAAATTATTGACACCTGGTTTCTCTTCCCCATTCTGAGGTCAAGCATAGGATTTATATTTATACCCATTAAAATATTTTGTTGTTGGTCTTATCCCAACAAAGGCTATTTCCCACCAACTTTTTATTATGGAAGACTTCCAACTTATTAAAAAGTAGAGAGACTAATGGCATCATGAACATGAACTCATCACCAACATGAACTTCACCAAATATAATTTATGCACAATCCTGTTTTGTGAAGACTACCTACCACTCACTCATATTACATCTCCTCCTCAGCTGTTTTTAAGCAAATCCTGGACATCGTATCAGTTCACCTGCATTTCAGTATGTATCTTAGAGACTCTTTTTGAAAACATACTTGCAAGACCATTATCATGCTATAATAAATTATCAATACTTCCTTAATATCATCAAATATCCAGTATCTAAATTACCTCAATTGTTTTTATGCAAATTAAGATTCAATACAGATCCATCTCCCAAGTCTCTTTTAATTTATATTTTCCCTTCATCTCTCCTTTTGTTCCTTGTTAACTTAAATTGTGACTTCTTTTTATTGCATCCCAGTGGTGTCATTTTAACATGTTACTCTGTGTCCTGTTTTCCCTTTAAATTGGAATTAGAATGATCAGATTTGGTTTTGATGTTTTTGAATGTTTTCTTATTTTAAAATGTACAGTTCAGGGGCTGTAAGTATATCTGCATGTTGTCACCACTATACACTTCTAGAACCTGGTTATCATCCCAAATAGATGTAGAAACCAGTGACTCACAGGCTAATTGGGAAGTTCAGGTGGGATTTAGTTCCCTTGCACTGTATTTCAGAAAATTTTTTGAAATATTTACTAACATTTCAAAGTCAGAAAAAAATATCTGGTGTTTTCCAGTTGTTTTCAAAAAACCAGAATATTTAGCTGATCTAGGTGCCCCTTGCATTGGGAGCTGAGTAGCAGTTGCTCCTGCAGATAAGGCATGTTTTGGTTGTCTGTAGCTGAGCTCCAAATTACCCTCAAGCTTAGTGGCATTAGCAACCATTTCAATTTGGCTCCCAGATTTGTGGGTCAGGAAGTTGAATAGGACATCAGGGGGATGGCTTGTCTTTGCTCCTTGATGTCTGGGGCCTGAGCTGGGAAGACTTTCTGGTGGCAACTCCAACAGCTATGGGCTGGCAGAGCTGTAGTTCAGGGTCTACTTCCAATGTGGCTCCTTTGCTCACGTGTTTGGCACTTGGGCTGGGATGACTTAGAAAGTGGGGCTCAGCTGGGGGACTGTTGACCCAGCACATCTAGGCCATCTCACCATGTGACTTGACTTGTATCTCCTGACATGGCAGCTGGATTCAGAGAGGAAGGGTCCTGGGAGGGAGAACTGCTCTCACGGCCTAGCTTCTGAAGTCATGCAGCATCCCTGCTGCTACATCGATGGGAGGAGTCAAAGAGTTTGAATTTGTTTCCCCCAGATCTCCAAAGAGTGTGTGCACAGTGTCCTCTGAGTAGTATCGTCCATGCAAAGCCCTTGTCATTTATGTTTGCATCTATTTATCCATTTATTTGCTTTTCTTTTAACGGCCATCTTCCTTTCTCCACAGGAAACATTTTCACGTGTTTGACATTTATCTTTCTGTTTGTAGGTGTTCTGCTATGATATATGGTGCTTTGTATGTGCAGAGTTAATTTACATAAACAGTGTTATTATAGAAATCTCATTCTGTGTCTTACTTTTTGGACTCATCCTTGGGTTTTAAGATCCATCATGTTGTTGTTGTGAGTGTGTATGTGTGTGTGGTAGGTTCTAACTGCTGCTGGTACTTGGTCCTCTGGGGTGAATGTCCACTGTGCAGTCCTAGTCCCTGCTCCAGTGATGACCACATAGATGTCCCCATTCTCTGCAATCTGCTGTGATTGTCAGAGCAGCTCATGTTCCTTTCCCTGGTGGACCTGTGGGAGGAATTCTTTGGAGAAATACATCCGGGAGTAGGAGGGCTGGGTCATATGGTTGCACATGTATCTGATGTTTCTCCCCAGAACAGCTGCAGCATTTCCCACCCACCAGTGGGGTGTGGACGTTCCAAAATCCTTAGTCCCACCAGCTCTGGTGTTTCCCAGCTTTATTGACATCACATTTTATTTTAATTTTTTCTGATTACTAATGAGTTTGAACACCTCTTCATATACTTAATGGCCATTTGCACATCCTCTTGAGTAAGGTATCTTTTATCCTCTCTGCCCATCTTTCTAATGGTGGTTTCTATCTTTTTTTTTGGATGCTCTGCAGGGACACGGGCCTTTTTGTGTATATGAATCTCCACCCAGCCACTTCACACACTGATGTTACCTGCTATCCCCTGGTACAGGTGAGTGTGTGTCCCCTAGTTCTGTGGGAAGGAAGCAGAAGTTGCAGCTGGGACCACCTAGCTGAGACTTGGAGGATAGGGTTGTTAGGGCAAGAATTCTAGGAAAGGTGTATTAGTTTCCTGTGGCAGCTCTAACAAATTACCTCATACTTGGTGGCTTAAAACAAAAAAAAATGTATTCCCTCAATATTCTGGTGGTCAGAAGTTGGAAATCAGTTGCACTGAGCTGAAATCAAGGTGTCCTATGGGCTGTGCTGTTGGAGGCTCTAGGGGCAGGCCCTTCCTTGCCTCTTCCAGCTTCTTGTGGCTGCCTGAATTTTTTTTTTTTGGTCTTGTGGCCACATCTAATCTCTGCCTCTGTGGTCCTATGACCTCTGCTCTTCCCTGTGTGTCTGTTCTCCCTCTGCCTCTCTTATGAAGACATGTGTGATGGCATTTAGGGCCCGCATGGGTAATCCAGGATAATCTCCTCACCTTGAGATCCTTAACTTAATCATATTTATAAAGGTAGCAATCTACAAGGTGACATGCACAGATCCCAGGGATCAGAAGGCTATGCTTAATTTGAACCAGGAGACCACGTAAAAGTAGGGGAGAGACATTGCAGTATAGTAACAGAAGCATAAGAAAACATGATGTAATTGGGGGAATTGCAAGGGGTTTGGGATGGCTGGTACCTGGGGCCTGCATAGGAAAGAGCAGAGGTTGAAGCTGGATGCAGGGAGGGATGAGAGATTAGAGGGTCTCAGCAGATGACCTGAACAGGTAGAGATAAAAGAGCAGGCTCTTATGTAGGCTAAAGTGGGCATAGGAAAGGTATTATGTGGGTTTTTTTTTTTTGGTGGCTTTTATATATCCTGTATCAACAGAAAAATGTACATCCTCCAAATATGCATCCTCTCAAACAGTCTTGTGAGAGCAAAAAACACCTAATGCCTCCTTGAGACAAATCCAAGAATCTGTAGAGATACAGTTGAGAATGTCTGAAGGGCTCCTAATTTCTTTCTTTAAGGCTTGTGGTTGGGTAGACCTTAATTTTTAAAGATTGACCTCTTGGGAATTTTAGAGTTTCTTTAAATATTTAGTATTGGTCAAATAAAAAAGATTTTTTTTTATGCATCTACTACATGCCATGCACTGTCCAAGCAGATAGGGATATAACTGTGAATGAGACAAAGTCTCAGTGTTCATGGGTCATGGCAGTTATGGTCAGAGAATTATAGAGAAAGTGAGGCAGTTATTATAGAGAAAGTGAAGCAGTGTGACCAGGATCAGTATAAGGGAGGGAATGGGATTTCTGTTTGTGTGGAATGGTCAGGAAGGAGTAGAGTGTAGAGGTTGAGAAGCCAGATTTAACCTTGACCATCTTAGCTGTATGACCTTGGTCAAGTTACTTCATCACCTTGTCTTAATTTTCCTCCCTCTGCTAAATAGAGTGTGGTAGATTTAAAACATGGCTGCAAGTTCTTTGAGAGGTCTCTGTCCCCTCCCTTTGAATTTGGGTGATATTCAATTGATTTGGGTGAATTGAATGTGGATGAAGTGGGTATGACTGTTTTGACCAACACAGTACAACAGAAGTGACACTATGACTTCTGAGGCGAGGTCCAAAAGAACATGCAGCCTCTGCTTCTTTTGTGGAAACATTTGTTCAGGGAGCTCTGAGATGCAGATAGAAGGCTGACTTCCATGGGATCACCATGTTGGAGAGGCCTCTGATCTACAGCCTTCCAGTCATCTCATCCCAGGAGCCAGATGTGGGAGTAAATAATCTGCAGATGATTCCAGGCCCCAGCTCTTGGAATTGCCCCCAGCCATTTGGGTCTTCCCAACTGAGGCTCCAGACGTGGAGCAGAGATGAGCCACCGTACCCTGTGCCCTGCATGTCCTGATTGACAGCTTCTATTTGCAAAACAAAGTAGTTGCTGTCTGTCCAGACATTTGGGGGTATTTGTTATACAGTAATAAGACTGTCAATTGCCTTAAATGACTTAATGGATTTACATTCAAGTGAAGTTTTTAAGTTTAGTGACTCCAACCTTTGTTCAGTTTAAAAGTGGAGATTGCTGAGGAAATGTTTCTTTCAAATAGTGATTTGTTAAAATTGCCAGAATTTTACTCTTGATATTTTCCTGTCCTACATATTTGCTCACCCTTGCCTTCTCATTTTAGAGTATGACAGATAATTGGTGTTGTGCCTACCTCAGTATGGGACACTTTCAACATGGCCTCTTTGGTCTTTGTAGCTGTGGGTGGTCCAGTGTGTCACATCCAGGGGAGTGTCTCATTAATATAGACCCCCTAGATAATTAAATAGTCAGCATGGATCAATCAATAGATAATTTCTAGCCCACAGAAATGAACTTTTCTTCTGTACAACTACTGTCCTTTGAAAAGAAGATTAAAAGAATATGGTTTGTCCTTGACCTTGGACACCCACCATCAACCACCCCATTTCACTATAAACCTTTATAGCAAAATTCTCAAAAGAATTGTGTCGACTTGCGGACATTTCCTCTCTTCCCATCCTCTCTCGACATATTCCAAGCAGGCTTTGGTGTACACAACTGCAGTAAAACCAGCTTCTATAAAGATCACCGTTGGCCTCCACAATGCTAAATCCAGTCATTAATTCAGCATCCTCAGCCTCAGCCTCAGCCTCAGCCTCATGCTCCAACCTCAGGTGGTCTCATTTGGCCACCTGCAAATCACCCTCTTTTTGAAATCATTGCTTCATTTGGTGGTGAGAAGCGCTCTCTCCTTTGGTCCTCCTCTAACTCCCCACCTTCTCTCCTTCTTGCTTGGTAGGTTCTCCTGGCCTTCTAAATCTTTAGCTGTTGAAGGGGCCCAGCAGAACTCTGTGCCTGTCTTTGTTTTCTTCCCTGTCTGCAGCCCCAAACATTCACCTCTATGATACATTCAAAATCTGGCCTTTTCCCAAAATGTCATGTTGTTGAAATCATGCAACATGTAGCCTTTTCAGATGGGCTTCTTTCACTTAGTAATATGCATTTAAGTTTCCTCCATGCCTTTTAATGGCTTTATTATTTTTTTTTCATAGAGGTTAACATAACATGATACAAGTATTTATTACCTATTTCCAGCCACTATATTATGAGCCCTCTGAGGCAGGGATTACTTTGTTTTTGAACAGCTGTATCTGCGGCAGCTAGAACAATGACTAGAATGTAGCAGGCTTGCAAAAGGAATCTACTGAATAAGTCAAGCAATGAAAAGATTTCTCTTTGCAGCAGTGCAAGTTGGCAGAGCGTTCTTTTAGATAATGTATCTGAAGGAGACCTGTAAGCTGCACAGAGTTTTGCAACTTCCTGTGGTTATTGCTGCCTATTGGGAATTGCTGGTGTCACCATGTCCCAGGATGATGGAGTCTCAGATCTGAAAGCAAACTGGGAGCTCCCCTAGGGTAACTTTCTTTGATGGTCCTGCAGATCCATTGTCCCATTTCCTTAGAAATTTCAGAAACTTTTAATCCCAACATCACTTATTTGTCTTTAATCAAGAAAAGAGAATTCATACTTGCTTTTAGCAGCATGGAAGCATGGCAGCTCGTTGAAATCTGGCACCATTTTCATTTGTTTGCTAGAGTCTCTTAACATGAGACATGCCATGGTTTTCCATTAAAGGTGCATGAGGATACCAGGCTCTGCAGAAGGGGAGGTGTGGGTCCCAATTCTGGGCCTACCTCTCACTAGCTCTGTGATCTTGAGCAAGACTCTTACCTTCAATTTCTTGTGCTAAAGGCTAACTTGCTTCCTAATTTCTTGTGCTAAAGTCAGGCTAACTTGCTTCTTGTCTCATGGGCTTTGTGCCGTAATATAAGCATTAAATGAAATAATGCCTATAAAGTATTTGACACAGTCCCTGATCCATAGGCTACACTCAAAGATGATTTTTAAATTATTGTTATTATGACCATGTGTCAATCACCTACTATGTGATAAGCCCCACAGCAGGTGCTTCATAAGCATTCTTGCCAGTAAACTTCTTATCAACCTTACCAGGTTAAGAGTGTGGTATTTATTTTATAATGAGAATGTTAAGAGTGGGAGAGATTAAGTAACTTGTCTCTGGTCCACAGTTAATCTTAGTGGCAGAGCTAAGTGTCTGCCTGGATCCATCTGTTCTGATGCCCATGCTTTTCCACCTCTGGTCCTCAGTCTCTATAGTTTTTTTCTGCTCCAAGTATTTTTAAGCATTTCTTCCCAGCTTAGCTTCTGGTTGTTTCCTAAATAAGCTCTCTACTCCAGCCAAGTTGATGTTTTAATGTTTGAGGAACATGTTTTGTATGTTTCTCTAACATCCATCATTAGTTCATTTGTTCATTCACTCACTCATTCATTCACTCAACCAATGACTTTTTAAAAGAAATTTAACAAGAGTTTATCTGAGCCAAACTGACAACATATGCCTGGGATCAAGATCTTAAATGCTCTGTCAACAAATGACTCTTGAACACTGTCTGAGACTGGGCTACAAAGATGAAAAGATCAGGACTTTGCTCATGGGGAAGTTATGGAGCAGTAAAGAGTTATAAAAAAGGACGTTAACATGGAAGTTTTGGCTGAGATCCTAAGGCAACAGATTATTACACACCAAAATGTGGAATGAGATGGACCACCCAGAGAGATTTGTGAGAGGAAGTAGGTGGTCAAGAGCCAGCTGGCTACCTCATAAGCCCCTCACCCATGTCAGGACATGGAAGTGTTGGGAAAAGAGATGACTGGGTGGGGAGAGG
The DNA here is from genome assembly GCA_007922815.1 of Macrotus californicus. Taxonomy (NCBI): domain Eukaryota; kingdom Metazoa; phylum Chordata; class Mammalia; order Chiroptera; family Phyllostomidae; genus Macrotus; species Macrotus californicus. The sequence continues at coordinate 85,418 of VMDR010002264.1, read as the reverse complement.
GCTTCTTGGCGGAGGAGGCTTGTGTACTGAGCTCTATGGCACTTTGAAGGGGTAGAGGTGGGATGCTTGCCCCTCACCTTGTGCATATGGAGAAGAGCTTTAGCAGGACCACTCAGAGAGTATCGACTGCATCTCTGGAAAGTTGGAAGTGGTGTGGACCAGAGTATGGACCCCTTCTAAGACATTGGAGGGATGAGAGACAGGCTGGCCACCTGTGATGGATGATATAAAGGACAGAGCAGCACTAGGCAGCCTGTCTTCTGGGAGTGTGTCAGGGATAAGGCTGTATGACTATCTCCATGGACCACACAGGGTGCATGTGCAAGAGAGCTGGTGTAGGATTGGAACTGACTCTTCCAGAGGGCTGCCTAGAGCTGGGTTCAGGCCTTGGCTGGAGCTAGGGCCACATTCTCAGGAGATGTGGAAGGAGAAAACCATTAGTTGGAACTGAAGCATGCATCCCCTGCATCAAGGGAGCTGTAGTGAGAGATTCTCACCAATTGGAGAGGGATCTCCAAAGAATTCACAAAAGCATCCCTTAAGAAAACAAGTCAGCTTTAAATATCTGCCATGCTCAGAGAACACAAAGCCAGCTAACGGCAATACCAGAGAAGCAAAAACAGCATGACTTTTTATTTTCTAGCTGCCATTTATTAATAAGCTAGTATGTGCCAAGAATCTATGGGCCTGCAGGGTCTCTCCAGAAAACCCAGTTATCTGTTCTGTGAACACTTGCCCTGAGGCCACAGCAATGGTGCCTCACATGTATATGGTCATTTCTCAAAAGCACAAGGATGGAATCTTATGTCCACATGAAAACCTATGCTCAGATGTTCATAACAGCTTTATTCATGATTGCCAAAACTGGAAGCAACCAAGGTGTCCTTCAGTAGGTGAAAGGATAAACAAACTGTGGTATGTCCAGACAATGGAACATAATTCAGTGCTAAAAAAGAAAGGCACTATCAAACCATAATAAGACATGAAAGAACCTTAAGGGTATATTACTAAGTGAAAGAGTCCAGTTTGGAAAGGCTACACACTGTATGATTCCAACTGTATGACATTCTGGAAAAACAAAACTATGGAGGTAGTTTTTTTTTTTTTTTAAACTAGTTTCAGGGTTGGGGGAGGGAGGCATGAATAAACAGAGCACAGGATTTTTCAAGTGGTGAAACTACTCTGTATGATGCATGATGGTGGATACATGTCATTACATAATTTCCAAACCCATAGAATGACCAACACCAAGAGTGTGCCCTAATGTAAGCTATGGACTTTGGGTGATAGTGATGTGTCAAGGCAGGTTCATCAGCGGTGGGGGATGTTGATCATGGGGCAGGCTGTGCTTGTGTGGGGCAGGGAGTAATAGAAAATTTCTGTATCTTCCCCTAAACTGTGCTGTGAACCTTAAACACCTGCAAAAAAATACAGTCTATTGAAAGAAAAAAAATCACATGGATACTGTATGACAAAAACAGAAATTCATTTATACTTTACAGGATTTTTTTTACTAGTATGTGCCCATAAACTGACAACATGAATGAGAATAAAACTATGAGGACTTATGTTGAAAAGGGGTTCTCATACCCAGAAAGTTGGCAAATCACTGAAGCAGGAGGTCTTGGAGCTCTCTCTCAACTCCTTGTCCTGAGGTGTTAGTGCACAGCCTGCAATGGGGCAGTAATTACAGCAATTCTCAGGTCACCTGGCCAGGGTTCCTGTCTGCTTAGCTTCATCTACCCACCTTGCTTTTCTTAAGGGGAAAAGAGCCAGCATTGATGAGCCACTGCACTGAGCCAAGCACGTGTATCCCTTCTCTACTCCACACCTTTGCTCAGGAGGTTCTCTCTAGTTAAAGCCCTGTTTCCCCTCTCAATTGGTCAAATCATGCCTATTCCCTCCTGTCCTGGGTCCAGCTCCATTGCCTCTTTTTCTTGAGGCCTTGTACACGCTCCAGCTCACCCGCCCAAGCCCCTCCAGGCCCCCAGCTCTGCCCTGGAACTGGAGAGCTCAGTGCCCCCTAGGGAGCCCAGCACCCTCTCCAGCCTTTTGCTCAGAGGCCCACTTAGGTGACTGGCCCAAAGGTGGCTGGGTTCCCAGGGCAGAGCCAGAACGGAATCAGGAGTCTGGAACCATGAACATGTGTCCTTGCCTGCACGAGTGTGTCTGCTCTTGTGGGAGAGGAAGTACACACATTTCACTTTTTCCTGTCCCCTTTTTAGAATCAGAGTGAGACTGGAGACCTCTTTGTCCTGCAGGTACTTGAAGATAAAAAAGTAGCAGAACAAAGCTGCCATGGTATCTTGTCCTTCACAGGAGGAAGGGTCTTCCTTCCCCTGGCTTTCCCCTCCATTCTCTAAACCAGGGTTTCTGAACCTCGCTCAGCTCTATTGGCATGTTGGGCCAGATAAATCTTTGCTGTGAGGGTTGGCCTGTGGGTGGTAGGATGTTTAGGAGTATCTCCAGGCTTCTTCCCACCAGATGCCAGTACGCCCAACCCTCCAGATTCTAACACTCAGAAATATCTCCGGACTTGGCCACATGTCTCCTGGGGAGCAGGTCACCCTGGTTGAGAACCCCTGCCGAGACCTCCTGCTATGTGTCTTCCACACTCCAAACCCACAAAGGGCCCCATATTCTGTGCTGAACGGCTCTCTAACCGCTGGTCTCTCACTTAAATCACTGCCCCTACATACACTTAATTTCTCTCTTATAAGAAATCATGCCTTTGGGAGGGCTGCTTACAGGAAACCATAAAGTCATTCTTCCTTCTCTCACCTTGGCTGCGAAGATAACACAATCAGGTTACAGAGGCAGGGTTTGGGGAACTTCAAAGCTGGGCCAGAGGGAGTGGAAGGATAGGAGCAGGGGAGCTGAGGTCTTATCTGTGGCTTAAAGTTTCTCACCCTTATCAATGTAGAAGGAGGGGACCCTAAAGGAGAGCAAGTGGGAGCCAAAAAGCCAGGTAGCTTTCATTTTCCCACCTGTCTTTGGACTGAAATGAAGAAGGACTAAAGGAAGGAAAGCCAAGTAGAAAGAATGCAGCCCTGGTTGTTAGTTTGGTTAAAATGTCCTGAGACGCCAAGGTTGCGGGCTTGATCCCGGGTCAGGGCACACCCAAGAATCCACCAATGCATGCAATAATAAGTGGAAAAATAAACAATGTTCTTCTTCTCTCTCTTTGTCTTCCCCTTCCCCTCTCCCTCTAAATATCAATTTTTTAAAAATGATGCAGACAGGGGAATGGAATTTTGGGGGCTGGGTGAGTGTGGAGAGGGTGGCCTTTTCTGACCCTACATTCACCCATGCTGACCTGGACTGGACATCAGGGTTCTAGAACCAGAGAACCTGAGAGTTACAAGGTCTGGGCATTAACTTCATGTTCGTTGCCCAGGTGACACCTGGGCCTCAACCCCTGGGGACCTTCAGGGTGTAGATGTGGAATGAGGTGCAGCTGCTTTGAGAACCCCTGCCATGGACAGTGATGGCCTTCTGTCTAGAAGCAACTGGAATGGAGAACTGAGAATCTCTACACAGGATGGATTTGTTGGAGTTCAGAGCAAATCATTTGTAGGAATAGGAGAATTCAGGGATAATAATAATAATAATAATTGCAAACCCTTATAATATGTCACTCACAATGTGCCAGACATGGTTTGATGCACTTGGTGTAAATATTAACTCATTTCACCCTCCTAACAATTCTATAAGACAGGTACTACGGAAATGTCCATTTTACAGGTGAGGAAATTGAGGCACAGAGATGTTCAGTGACTGGCAAGTCACAGAGCAGATCAGGAGAACTGAGACCCGAAGCCAGCAGCCAGATTTTCCAGTTCTGACACTTGTCCTTTTAAACACTATGCTACCTATCACTTGGCTAAGAGAACTTGGGCAGCTAAGTGAATAGTAAAATCATGAACCAGGGTATGACCTGAAGGAGGAGCAGGTTTTAGGGAAAAACAATGGGTTCAGCCTTGGAGATATTATGTCTGCCACACGTGGGGTACCTGGGAGTTTTGCCTAGAAGGTGCGGTAGCAGTTCAGCTCTAAGTTCAATACAGAGGCTTGGCTAGCTGCAGTTATGAACTTGGTGCTGTGCATAAGAAGCTGTGTGCAGTGACAAGACAAGAAACCTAAGAACTCTGAGGGAACACCAACAGTTAAAGGCAGGTAGAAGAAGAACCAGGAAAAGGAAATAGAGAATATCAGCACAGAGAGTGGTGCTCTGGAAATTAAGGGTGAAGTGAGTCAGGAAGGAGGGCAAGGTTACAAGGGACAAAGCTGTAAAGAAATCCACTAAGATAAGAAATGAAAAGAGCTATTGTTCTTCGATGGGTTCATGGGTTTGTGATTAATTTCTCCAGCCTGATGGCAAACTTCTTGAGGTCAAGAGCTACATCCAACAGTTTGCTGTGTTCTCCTTTGGGTCTCCATGGTTCCTAGTGCAGGGCTAGGTGTGCAGAAGGCAGCAACCAAACACCTATGAGTTGATGGTTGCTCAGGTTCCTGCTGGTTTGTATCCTATTAAGACCACAGCATTATAAGGTGTCTGTACCTTTTGAGGATTAGGTATAATGCTCTGAGTCTTATACAATGTTGGGTAGTCCATAACCACTGGACTTGGCATTGCTGATGTGAATGATTGGCAGATGCAGCCTCTTGGTCCTCTCTCCCTCAGTAATAAGGATAAACATAAAGGCCACTGTGTGTTGAGGACCTACTATGTTCCTGATTCTGTACTGGACATGTGACATCTGTAGCTCAAATCTTCACCACCTGGCAAGCTGGGTATCAGTACCTTCTTTTTCCAGATGAAGTGATGGGGTGGAAAGCTTATTGCCTTGGCCAGAGCCACACCAGTAGGCAGAGCAGTGCCAAGGTAAGGATCCAGGTCCATCTGACTCCAAAGCTCTGGGATGCAACCTACCCCAAACTGAACTCCCAACCACCACCACTGCCTTATCCCAGGTGTTAGGGTCATTTAGGTAGGTTTTACCTGAACTGCGTATTTGCTCTCCACACTTCTATCAAGACTCCTTCTCCAGACTACAGCTTCAGTAATTCACCTAAATGCAACCCTGGTCCCTCTTAATTCCCTTCAGTGGCTCCCTCTTTGGGGTACAAGGGACATGATATGACATAAGCCCAAACCCCTCAACACACCATACTAGGCCTTCATTATCTGACCCCATTGGCTTTTCCAGGTCTTCTAGGTTATTGTGTCACACTCACCCTTCTGTCCAGCCAGACCAACCTCCTGAGTGTCCCTGAAGGTGCCCCATACTCACTTTGTATATTCTGTTCTCTGGGGTTGCAACGTGCGTCTTGGATTGACTCCCACTGGTTCTCTAAAACTTGTTTACCCTGTCCTCTCACAAGCACTCCCAGACTTTCCCAACATCATATTAAATGAGGACCCTCTATTTTCCCCCTCTGAGCACCTCGGTGTCTGGAGATAGATGGGTTGTTCATTTTTGGCTTGCTGTTTTCTTCCATTCCTCACAATTAGCTCTGAGGTCTTAGAGGACAGAGATTACATATGCTCCCAGCTCCGAGCACAGCCAAACCCCTGCCAATGACTAGATTTTGAGGGATAGACTGCACCAGGGTTGGAACATGGGAGTGGGAGGGAGGACCTAAGGAAGGACAGGCAACAGTAGGGTTGGCTGGCATGTAGGCGACACTGTGGGGAGTTGGTATAATGCTTCTTCCATTTTTACTTCTTCCCAGCACGTCTAAGGCACAGGGGGATACCCTGCTCTGTTTCCAGACAGTGAAAATCCTGCCAGACCTGTCAGAGTAAGCCAAAGCCTCGCTTTGGGTCGCATCGTTGGAGTCCAGTGTTCTTTTGGCGAGACTGAGACAGGAAACACTTGACGGCGAGGTCCCCCTCCTGCGGAATGTGTGTAGCGACAGGACTGAGGGCCAGATGGAAAATGCCTCTGAAGTCCTAAGCCAGGCTGGAAAGAGAGGTCGATGATAGTGAAGTCCATCCCTCAGTTTTAAAAATAGTTGGCAGTAAAAGTAAGGCAGGCCCATGCTTCTGAAGTGTCGTAAACATGAGCAAGGCTTGGGGCTGGAATGAAAGGAGCTGAGATGAAGAGAAAGGAAGCTCTCTTCTCCATTATCTCTATCTTCTCATCTTCAAACTGAGCGGAGCGTTTCTGTTTCAGGGGAAACACGAAGCCTTTGTTGAAAGGAATGTCTAATGGTGGAATTTTTAGATAGTAAAACAATAAGGGAGAATCTTGTTGGGGCAGTCAGGCCCTTAGAATCATACCCAAGGGGCAGCCACGGAATTTTTCTGCTTGTCGCAGCAGCCCGGTGTGAGTGTATGACACAATATTATGAACGTGTGGTGGACTTAGAGCTGGTAACGTCCTTCCACAGCCTGGTGAGGACAGGACGCATTGTTCCATCTCCCCATTCTGCAGAAGAGGATCCCGAGGCTCAGAGACCTGAGGTGATTTGTCTAAGATCCCACAGACATTCATTCATTCTCCCCTTGGTTATTAAGCACTGACATTGCATCAGGCATGGTACCATGCTGCATAAGACAGCCAAGGCCCCTGTTTTCACAGAGCTTATATTCTACCTTAGGGGACAGATGGTAAACAACAGACTAAACAGATAAATAGGGCCAGTGCTGTAAAGAAAACAAAGCCCTGGACCTGGACAGGAAGTGCTGTGAGTGGGGGGTGGTGGTGGGTTGTGTGTACTATTTTGGAAAGGATGATGGGGGAAGGCTAGGAGAGGAGAGAAAGGTAGAATTGGAAGGAAGAGAGATTTTATGTTTTTTCATTGTATCCACAGTGCATGGGCTCCTTTAGAGACTTCCTTCTCCCATACCACTCCATTTTTTTCTAAAAAGCCCCAGAACCTCTTATAGAAATTGAAATGGCCAGAAGCCGTTTCTCAGACCTCTACAGAGGACACTTGGACCCTTATCAGTGACAGCTCGGAGATGGGAAAATGCAAGCGCTGGCCCCACCCTGGTCATGAGTCGGCAGCTGTTCTGGAAAATAAAAACACATGCCATTTGCAGATTCAGGAAGCTGGAGTGTTTTATGGGCACAGCCATCAAACGCAAACACAGCAGTGTTTCTTGACGACCTGTCCCGGAAGTCATTCACCTGGACAATAGAAGGTTTCGAGGAAACGGAGCAGTCTCCAAATATTTGAATGACTGTCATGTGGCAGGAGGACCAGCTATAGGGAGTGAAAGTAGGACCAGTGGCGGGAAGTGAGGGGGAGGCAGGTGTCAGCTGGGTATTGGGAAACATTGTCTAACACTCTAACCTGGCCACAAATGAAGTGAGATTGCCTTGGACAGGAGAGAGATCCTTCCCGCCATCACTAGGAGGGTGTAAGCAGGGGTTGAAGGATCCCTTTCTGCCAGTTCAGTGATTATTTGTTGATAGATTCATTCATTTAACTAGTACTTATAAAACATCTTCGATGTGCAAGGCACATGAATTCTGGGGGTGAGAAAGACACATGAAATCCCTGCTGTCACGCTAGTGGTAGAGACAGTCAAGAAAGAAGCAAACTAATAGTTAAAAAGATATTGTAGCTAGGGATGTGTGTCGGCAACACAATAAGAGGATGTACAAGAACAAGTGTTCTTGTGCATGCACGTGTGTGCTTGTGTGTGCACGTGTTTGTTCAATGTGATGCACTTTATATTGTGTGGTCAGAGAAGGTGTCTCTGAGGCAATACCTTTAAGGAAGCCCTGAGTGATCAGAAGGACCAACAGGGAAAAGCCCCAGACTGCTGTGTGTGCTCAGGAGTGGAGAGAGGCCAGTGTGGCTGGAAGTAGTGAGAAGAGGGAAGGAGCAGTGGGAGATAAGGGCACACAGGTTCCCAATCATGTGGGACATTGTGGACCATGGCAAGGCAATAGGGACATGGGACATAGAAGGGACATGTTTTTTAGGGGTGAGAGGTTGGACCAGGTGACTGATTTTCAATCCCTGTGGTACATCAGAATCACATGGAGATCCGAGCTGCACTCCAATGGACTGAGTTCTAAGATTCTCTTCATGGTGAAGGTTTAAGGTACTGACTGAGCTTCCTACGTGATTACATATTTTGCTCAAGATGTATGAGAAGGTCATGGCCCATAGAAACTTCACTAACATATTATCCACAAACCAGTTCATTAGTGTGGATGGGTTCTAAATAAGTCAAATTTAATCCAGCAATTATTTGGTGAATTGTCTTCTGCGTGACAGGCACTGAGTATGCACAGAGGGGTAAAACATATAGCATGTGCTCCATAAATATTTATGAATAAACAAATAGATGAATGTGTCACATGTTCTGCTGAGCACTGGTGGGGGACACAAGATGGGTAAAAAACAGTAAAGATGACTCTGCTTTTATTCTCTTACCAGAGGACTGCTATAGGATTAGTTGCAAGCTGCTATGAGAAAAATGAAAACAACAGAAAATACAAAGAAAAGGGCTTTTGGTTTGAGGTTTGGTTTGGGCAGCAGGACTCCATGGATGTTCATGGGGAAGATGCTCATCCGTGCATTTTGCACAGAGACAGCACTGGAGAGTCTGAACTCTTTGCTTCCCAGCCTGGTGGGCTCTGGATTCTGATTTCCCAGACGAGACCACCTCCCATTTCACAGGGACAATGAATAAAGCACTAGATGATCAGGAGGAGCAGGGACTCTGGGGCTCCTCAGAAAGCCCAGGCAGCTTGGCACCAGAGCCTCCTGATTTTCTGCTTGTGTAAGGAGGACTTTGCCAAGGATCTCACTGCCCAGAACCTTCACAGCCACCAGTGTTTGAGGCCTATCATGGGGCCAGGTCCCAGTGAGCTGCAGCCTGTGTGAACCCAGTCAAATGACCATAAAGTGGCTCAAAGCCATAACCAAATCAGCCCCACCGTTTGCCCCACCTTGTTTTAATCAACAGGAGTGGATTTCTGGAATTGCCTTCAATCTAGGGAACACGTGTTAAAGAATCTAAGCAAAACAATTAACTCTTTCCAGGGCCAAGGAGACACTTGTAAAAGGTATAGTTTTGATGTCTGAAAGTAGATTCTTAAACAGAATAATATAGAGCCTCAGAGAAGCTAAGGGACATGACCAAGAACATACAACTTGGTAAGTGGCAAAATTTGACCCCAAGCCTGTTTCCCAAATCGAGACTTTTCTTATTATATCATTTTCTGGTCCAGGACTATCCAGTAAGCACAGCCATTTTCTTACAATGTTTTCATAGGGAACTGAGCTCCATGGATGATCTTGGGAACTTTAAGTGCTTGAAGATGGATCAATGCCATTTTTGAATGCTTATGCCCAGTGTGGGATGCCTGCATTTTACTACCAGTAAAGTCTGATTTAATTGGTTTGGGGATGCAGCCTGGGTCTTAGACTTGTATAAGCTCCCTAATTAAGGACTACAGACATGCTGGTCCCTCAGCTGCAGCCACAACCACGATGAAAGCAGGAGGCTGAATGGTAGCAATGAGGCAGGGGAAACTATGGGGCTGCAGAGGGTCAGCTCTGAAAAGGCATTTGGGCAGCTAGGATGGGGTCCAAGGGATGACACCAGATCAGGATGCCAGGTTAACATTAGCAGAGTGTGTGGGACCCAGAAACAGGAGGCTTCACATGGGTGATGGTGATGAGGAAGAAGAGCTGGAAGAGCCCAGTTGGAATGGGGTTGAGGGAATGGGACCACTACACCGGGAGAACTCCAGTTTCCTTACAAGGGTGGTGGAGTGTTGTGGCCTGAAAGGAGCACCTGTGAGTTGCAGATTTTGACTGGATGCTGTGCTACTGTCCTAGAGAGAGACTGAGACAGGGCCTAGTTGTTAATAATAATAATAATAATAACAACAACAACAACAACAATAATAACAATGATGGCAACAGTGACCACTATGACGATTACGAAATATCTGACACTAAGTGCCCCAGAGCACTTTACCTAGATTATCACCTAGAATGGGTTGAATCGTGGCCCCATAAAAGATATGTTCATGGTGTAATTCCAAGAACCTGTGACCTTATTTGGAAAAAGGGTCTTTGCAGATATAGTTAAGGAAAGGATCTTGAGATGAGATCATCCTGGATTATCCACCTGGGTCCTAAATCCAACCACAAATGCTTATAAGAGAAAGGCAGAAGGAGATTTGAGGCAGAGAGAAGAAGATAACAAGGCCATGTGAAGATGGGGGCGGAGACAGCAGTGATAGCCAGGGGAAGGATCCGCCTGCAGCCAGCAGAAACCAGAGAAGCAATGAAGGGTCCCCCAGTCTTTTCTAGGGGAAGCACAGCTCTGCCAACAGTTTGATCACAGATTTCTGCTCTGCAGAGTGAGAAAGAATAAAGTTCTGTTGTTCTGTGCCATTGGGTTTGTGGTACTTTGCTGTGGCAGCCCTGTAAATGAATTCACCCCTCTTAATCTTCACCACTCTGAGGCTGGCACTATATTCTTTCCATTTCATTGATGGGGAAACTGAGGCTCAGAGATTTTGAATGTTTTGCACAGAGGTTATAATTAGTGGGCACAAGATGGACACTTGGGGAATCTGGCCAGAGCTTAGGAGCATGGTGACAGTCCACAGGGTAGGCTCATAGCTCCAAACCTGTTCTCTGGATGCCTGCCGGTCACAGTCACTGGCGTCCTTACTGCTCCCTGCTCAGCTGTGCCTCTGGGCCTCATCTGTTTCTCTACTAGGAGCACCCTCTCCTTCCTGTTCACCCACAGAAGTCCCTCCCAGCTTCAACCTTTCCTTCTGGAGAGACTCCTCTGTGACCCTCCTTCTTGTCTCTGAAGTACGGAAGGTCTCTCACTCTGTCTCCCAAGAGAATCTCAGGTAAATCTCTGTTAAAACCCACATCCCTTTATCCCATGATTACTTATTTACGGGCCCATGTGTGTGGGTAGACTGAGCTGCAAGAAGGCAGAGTCTGTCTAATTACTCCTCAAAGCCAACGTTTGCAATCACTCCTTGATGAATGAATGAGTGAATGAATAGATGAAGGACCAGCCAAGAGATTCCAAAGGTTACCCTGCTGGCTACACGGGGCACCTTCCTAGGATGAGAGGGCGCATGTAGGCACCTGCCTGGACCTGTTCTCTAATGTGAACACTCTCAGCCCTCAGAAAAATGTCTGTGATAACTTCACCTGTCTTTCCAAAGCACTTCTGTAAATGAGGCAGCCCAGGATGGCCATGGCTTGGTGAAAAGACATGGGCTGGAGGCAGATGAACTGGAGTTGTCCTATTCCTCAGAGCCTGAATGTTGAGATCTACCAAACAAGGATACCAGCTACCTTTCCATCTTCAGCCAACAGTGAGGGAGTGCTAGATGTAGGTGCTAGGGCTGCAGAGAAATCAGAAACCTATCTTGTCCTGCAGGGACCACTATATCTTAGAGAGAGCTCACAAGATTGTTGTGAAAGGAATGATCAAAATTAAAATAATTATAATGCCCCTTCTTCAGTTGCTGGTAGTCAGCTAGGCAGTACTCAGTGATAAGCACCTTCATGAATTATCCCACTGAGGATCCACAGTGACCCTTTGAGGGAGGCATCACTAATAGCCCCATTTTGGAGATGAGGAAGTTGAGGTCCAGAGAGAGGTTTGGTAACTTGACTAAGTCTGGCAGGCACTAGAGGGTCTTGGGTACTCACAAACCTATGCTGACTCCCACAAGTACTATGGGAGTTGGCATTGCTGTTTTTGTATTTTGGGTTTAATGAGATCAGATATTAGCTCCCCTATAGTTAGCCACAGCCACCAAACTCTAGGAATTGAGGGTTGAGCCGATTTGTAGGATCCAACCCCTAGGTTCTTAGTAAAATTTTTATCTTTAAAGCCTTAAACCTCTTTTGTGTTTGCGTGTGTGTTGTGGGTTATTTTCCCCCTCTCTTAATTTTTTCCTTGTCCTGCAGGAGAGTAGCTGAGCTGCATTGCCTAACATGGTTTGGCATGGTCCAGTATCTCTGCATTTGTGGAGGGGAGCTTCTCTCCCACTGGCTTATAAAGCAATGGAAATGATTGTTCCTGGCAGTGAACCAGAGGTAGCAAAAGAAAGGGGCTGGGAAGTAGCAAAGAAGAAACAAGTTCACAGAGAGAAGGTTGGACTCCGGTGCTTGCTGGCTGGGAGCTGCAAATATTTAGGTAAAAGGGAGTGTGGATCTTATTTGCATCCAGGCACGTCCCTGTTCCTGTTGCAAAGACCTGGCAGCTGAGGACCTCAGCAGAGGCATGTAGGAGGCTGGAGGACTGCTAAAAATAAGGCAGGCCATGGAGGGCTGGAACCCACTCTGTCTCTGACACAAGAATACTTCCTCAAGCTTCTATTCACAGATGGGAGGGCAGGAGAGAGGGGACAGAAGGGAGGGGTTTGGCTGTGAGCAGTCACTGGTCAGGGAACAAAGGGGGCACTGATGGGGAGTGCCTGGTTTATGGCAAATAGCTCTAGCTCTGGTTTGGGTGGAATAGAAGCACTTTAAGAAGGCAGGGAGGTGGGAATTTTTGGTCCCAACTAAGTGGCTCCTGAGGCCAGTCCCTTGGGCAGGGGGTGGTACTGGGGGCAGAATAGAGAGGGGAGAGTGCAGGAAAGAAGGAAGGGCTTACATTGATCCAGTACCTAGCATGGCCAGGTATCAAACTGCCTGCCCTATCCTGGAATCAAACTCTCACTCCAAGACTGAGAGGTTGGTGCCATCATTCCCTCGTGACAACTGCCAACTTGAGACTGGAGAGTTTTCATGACTTGTCCTGAGACTTCAGACTCTGGAGGTCGGACCCCACAGAGAATACCAGTGCTTGAGAAAATCCCACCAGGGAGCCCTGGAGCCCAGGGGAGAGGCCCACACTTCGTGGTAAATGTGTGGCCTCTCTGTGGGGAATTCTCTCCTCACCTGCTCATCCTTGAGATCAATTCAAGTATCACTGCCACCTTGAAGCACTGTTCCATTCCCAGGTAGATTCAGCTGTGAGCTCCCCTGCGTGTATTTCAGGCAAGTCCCTTACCACATTTCTGTAATCTAGTCTCTCCTGGCTTCTGCTCCCAAGATTCAAGGCCCCCAAGAGCAGAGCAGAGTGGATATGTCCGTATCTCTGCTACCCACCACAGAGTAATCATCACTAAAACTGGCCAACAGTCACTGAACACATTCCATGTACTAAGCAATTTGAGTGAGGCCTCTCATTTTTGTGTGTGTGTGGGGGTGCCCAAATGTTTTACTTTTCCTTGGAAAACAATAACTTTATTAGAACATGTTACTATCTTGGCTCTTTTGGGTCTATTTTCCCAGGCACATGGTGTCTCTTTCAATACATAGTTTAAAATATTTTTTAATGGAAATTTTTATGAGTTAGATTTTTTTCTGATCATTTTCTATCCAAAGGATTTTTCTTACAGCCTTGTTGGCAATACAATTCATATCCCCAAAAGCTGCATGTATATTATGCATATAATTTGGTGAGTTTGAACATATGTGTATACCTGTTGAACCATCACCACAACCAAAGACCATGTCAATTAGTCATCACACAACTCCACGAGGTCCATATTCTTATGTTGGTGACAGCAGTTAACACAGCAGAAGGTAACTGGTTGCTCTCATAAGTCCTGAAATTCCTGACTGCAAAGGAGGGAGGGGCTGTTGTGCACACTACTGGTGCCCATCCCCCCACTGCTGTGTTGGTGCCAATGGCTCACAGCTGTCTCCTGTGCCAGAAGGTTGGGCTTGGTGGAATGATGGGGGGCAGGGGGAGGAGGCTTCCTTGCCTGGGTAGTTATATCCCCCACTGACTGTGGTGCCCCTGGGAGTCCTCAGTTGTTGACAGTTGATACAAAGGATGTCCCAATCCCCCCATCAACCCTCAGTGGGACCAGCTCTGAGGTGGAACTCGTGTTGCAGAGCCCTATGGGGTCAGGACAAGGCTAGTCCCTGGCTGAAACCACATCCTTGCTTACTCCCTTCCCTGTCCTCACCTGCTTGCCCCACTCCCTTTGCCCTGAGACCCCTTCTTCTGGGACTCACTCCAAACCCTGTCTCAGACTCTGCTTCAAGGTAACCTGGCCCAAGTCAGGAGCTCTCTGTTGAGTGCTGATGGAGGCTCAATGTTCACTACAGTTTCAAAGTCGCCCTGGGGCTCTACATCCTGCCAGCCAATGGGGGAGGAGAGAAAGAAAGAGAAGGATAGGGAAGGAGGGTGGGGAGTCAGGCCTGGAAGTGGTACCCACTGTTCCTTCTCACATTCTACTGGCCGAGTCTTAGTCACAGCCATGCCTGATTGCAAGGGAGGCTGTGCAGTTTCACTTAGCTGTGTGCCAGAGGAAAGGAAAATGGGTTTGTGACCAGCTAAGCCTGTCTCTGTAATTATACCTCATTTAAAGGTGAGAAAACTGAGGTTTAGAGGTTTTTAAATTACTCATTCAAGGTCACAAAGTCAAGAGCATAAACACGGTCTGATGCCAGAATCCATGCCCTTGACCACATGTCAACATCACCACTTGTAGACAAAGTGCATGGAATGTTTTCAGTGACTGAAGATACTGAGGGTCCTATTTGGGGCAGGTCTCTTGTCCCCACGGCTGTGTGGGCAGGGCTTTATGTCACCTGAGTGCAAAATCCACTCTGACTTTGCTGAGATACCCCTCATGTGAGTTATAAAATAAACTATAACCAAGTGCCCTCCCTCTACTTCCTTCCAGGGACCATTGGAGCAGAATGTTTCTAAATTTCAAAGGTGAAGGTACAAGACACCTGTGAAGATGGGCTGGGAGCAAAGGGGTGAAATAAACAGAACGGTAATATGGCACTGTTTACTGTCCCTGCAATGCTTGAAATCTCTAGTGGGATCTTCCTGAAGCTCAGACTTCTGGCTTCTGCTCCAGAGCTAACTTCCTGGTGGCTCACCCCACGCCAGCTAACATACCTTCTTTCTGAGTGAGAAAGCAGAGGGGTTTCCAGAATGCAGTGGGCATGGGCCTGCCTAGGTTCACATTCTAGGTCTATTACTTGATGGCTCTGTAGCTCAGGAAAGATTGTGTCCTAGTTTTTAATCTTTAATCCCCCCTCATAGGGTTTGTGGTGAGGATGACATAAATGAGTGTTCATTTCATGAAACAGTGCCTCTGCAGATCAGGCTCATACAGCCGGCCCTCTACATCTGTAGGTTTTGCACCTGCAGATTCAACTGACCATGGATAGAAAACAGTGTTTTTGACCTGATTGGGAGTCAGTGGATACTGAGGGCAGACTGTAGTCATTGTTCTGCACCATTCTGTATAGCCTCTGTGGATTTAGATATCCACAGGGGTCCTGGAACAAACTCCCTCGGATGCTAAAGGTCAACTGTATACTTTTGCCACTATTGTTTTTATGCTTTACTGAGGTCCTTCTCACCCTAGGGCTTAACTGTAGGCAGGACTCTGTCCAGACCTATAGCCTCACTCCCTCCAGGTCTCAGGCTCACTGTCACATCTTCAGGGAACCTTCCCTAAACACCCCGCCTAGGATTGGCTCCTCCAATCTTCTCTGGCAAGGTTGGGAGTAGGACAAGGTGAATGAGGCACTTTCTTTGGGTGCAAAATATAAGTGGGTGACCCCCAAACTCTCAGCAATCAAGATAAATAATGTTCTAACGCAATACTTTAAAATATCAAAATTAATGTAAAAAAATTCCACGGTGGACAAAATAGCAAATTTTAAAGAAAGACTGCTGAGCCACATTGGTGCCTGAGGCTGCAGGGAAATGTGTATGCCTGGCTTTACTGAGGCAAACTCTCCATAGCATTTCCAGTGTCTGTCTCTTTGCTCACCTTGCTTTCACTGGAGGGGATTGCCACATTTGCCAATTTCTTGTGACCAAGTGGCAATCTTAAAAGATTTTAAATTAATTTATGATGAAATAAAATTATAATAAATTCTGTTTTGGAATACCTAAAATATTTCAACAGAATATAATGTGGATTTCAATACATATACTTTTAAATTTTCAATATTTTTTAAACTACTTTAATGTTCTGGGGAAAAATGAACAATTAAAATATGTAAAATCATGCATATAGGAGTACATACTTTTCTTTTGTCTTAGGGTACAACATGGCTTGATGTGACACATGTCTCTGCTTAAATTTTGGATAGTTTGTTTAGCAAGGATGTTTTTGTATTAATTTTGATTTAAAAATATTATCTTAAAGAGAGGTAAAATGTATATCACCTTTCTATCTTTTTGCTGTGGTTTTTTTTTTTGTTTGTTTGTTTGTTTTGTTTTGACATCTCCTTAAATTCTGCATCCTGGGCAAGGCTTCACTTGCCTCGCCCTCATCCTGATCCTGTTCTTTGGTGATGCTAATCACAACTCCAATGAAATAATCGTGCCATTGTTCATTGGATCAGCTTGCATACAAGGCCTGCTTTGCTCTCTACACTGTGTTCCTTGCACCATCACTACGCCGGCCCCCACAGCCATGCAAAATCATTTGCTGAACCAAGGCACAAAGGGACTTCTAAAAGGGGCTGCTGTGGATCACACCTGCAGTTTCCATTTATTTCTTCACATTGTTTAATTAAGTAAGCACTTACTGAACACCTCCTGTAGTTGAGTGCTTGCCATGCTGCTGTAGAGATGGTAAAGACAAGATCTCCATTCTCAGTGAGTGTGGCTGGGTGAAGACTAATCTAGAAGCAGTTTGCTTCCATAGGAGAAGTGCTGAGAGGACAGAGGCCACAACTGGGGAGTTGGGAGAGCACAGAAAAGGGGTGTAAGTTCACCCCTGGATGTTCAGGGCAAGTTTGGTTTAGAGTTGATGTTGGAGCCAAGTTATGGAGAAGGAATAGGGGATAGGCAGGTGGACAAGCAGGGAAACTGAGTTTTGGACAGTGAGCACAGCATATGCGAAGGCCCAAGGGCAGGAAAGAACATGCCATAAATATGTGGGAACTTCTAGCAGTTTCATACTTTGGAGCACAGAACAAAGCACTAGAGAGCAGCTTGGTTAGCCCTGTAGAAATGGCCTGAGTAGATCCCCACAATCCACAATGCCAGCATCTTCAGCATGTCTCTGGGATGGGTGACCTGTGTAATGCCTTTCCGAAGGGCATGACCCGGATTCCACAGGTTGCCCTGGGGAAGGCGTGCCCAGCTGTTTTCTGAGACAGTTACATATATGGACAGATATTTGGGAGTGGCAGGGAGTCCTTTGTTATGTAGAAAAGGAGCTGAAACTCAGCAGAAGCCTGGTTCTAGTGCTAAATTCAGAAGCAACACTCCCCTGACCCAAAAACTCAACTGCAGCCAATACAGCATGTGTCCCTTCATCTCTTTGATATATATCCAGGGTTGTCACCTGCTACTAGGCTGTCACTCACACCATGGAGGGGTTTAATCGCATGCAGTTCCCTCCTGAGGCAATCTCAGCCAGGCCCTACCACCAGAGAGAGCATTGTTACAGCCGAGGCATGTATGTCTGTTACAACCCCTGATCCAAAGTCACAGTTGAAGCAGTGAACACCACCCCTTTGCCAAACAATTGTCAGTCCCTGGCCATGGGTTTGGAGAGCTTATCACAAGGGCCTGGTGGGGCTTCCTGTCATAACTTTGCATAAGGTGTGGGCTTATCTTTTGGGAAACTTTGGAGTTGTAAGCGAAGTCACAAACCCTTCCCTGCGGCCCATTTCATCTGAGATGAGTGTCGTCGCTCACAAGGAGATAAAAAGTACCCTGTCCTGGTTGTTAAGGTTTACATTATCAGCTCCTGGAGGCTGTATCAAAAACACATTTATGGTGGCATTTGACCTCAAGGAGAAATCTGGGCCATTTGATGGTGATTATGGCATTTTTATCGGTGTCTGTTGAACATAAACCCCCCAGGGCAGCAGCGTCACACCAATAATCGGGTTTCAGTGGTCAGAGCTGGACCAAACACATCCTGAGGACATTCTTCCAGGGAAGCAAAATTTGGCTGTGTCTGCAAGGCTAAGAGGCATCCAGTTGGTCTGGCGAAAAGAAGACCTTTCCATAGTTACCCAGTTTAACCCTCCAACAAGTGTGAAGGTCCCTTAGTCACTCTTAGCCTCAGTTTTCTCATGAATCAAAGGGGAATCATTTTGCCCATCATTCAGGATCAACAATGATAAGTGCATGCAGAGAGCCTAACATTCAACAGATGCTTGATCTGAGTTTGGGGAGTTCTACACATGGTTCTGTTCTCTGTGCTCCAGTCTCAGATTCTCTGGTCAAAACCAGAAAAGGAAGTGCATCCAGCACAGAGGAAGTTGGTAAGAGGAACTCACTGCAAATGTCAGGCTCCAAAGTTGGGTCTTTCTCACAACATTTCTTTCTTTTTTGAACAGGTCTCACTTGTAGATGTGTAATTTACTTCACATATATTGTTCCACTGGTCAAATACTAATTAATTTTGTGTTCTGGAACTTTGGGGAAACAAGGGCAGGTGTATGCAGTCTCAGTTTGGCTTCTGACTCACAAACTCTTTCCAGCTTTGCCCAAGGCAACCAGGGGAACTGGAATCTGCCAGCCAGACCTCTTCACTGCAAGTGAATTGTCTTCTGATTCCACCTCTTTGTGTTGGTGCTGGTGGTTTCTACATCCAGTTCTGACTGTCTGTATTATCTTGGTCAAACGCTCTCGTGTCCTTAGTCTCCCCTTCTGTAAAGTGAAGAGCTTGCATGGAATATTTTCAATGTCTCTTTCTGCTTCTATTGAGTTCTCTGCTTCTGTTTTACACCCTTCCTGAGTGCAATGATCATCCAAATTTCTCACCCCAACCCATTCACCCAAGAGCCTGCTCCCTTGCTTCCTTCAAGATGGTGACGTGTCAGAGTCACAGTGTTTTTGTTGACAGGCAGATTTGGCTCAAATCTTAGTTTTGCCTCTTACAGACTGTGTGACATTGGAAGGATGTAGTTATCTCGTCTTTCTGGACCCCAGTTTCTTCATTTGTAAAATGGGAAAGCAGCCGGAGACAAAACCAAACCAAAGGAGGTTGGCCATGTTCTAACAACACTTTACTGATGAAGACTGAAATTTACATTTCATAAAATATTAATTATTTCAACCACTGAAAAACATTCTGAGCTTATGGGCAGTCTCAAAAGAAATGGAAGGCCAGATCTGGCCTGTGGGTTTGCTGACCGTGTTCTAGTCTTTTCTCCCTTCCTGTGGCTGTGTCCCCATGGCTGTGGAGACTAAGCCCACCCTTGAGAATCCCTTGTCTTCAGAGCTTCATAAGTGGTGACCAAGGGCATAGACCTTGGAGTTCAACAGACTCTAATCTTGGTTTTTCCACCTGCTAGCTGAGTGACCTTAAACAACTTGCTTCACATCTCTGAGCTTCGGTTTCCTTTCCATAAACTAGAAATAACAAGAGTGGTATCTGCTCAGATTGCAGGGCAGGGGCCACAGACAACCCCCTTCAGTGGGAGAAGTGTCAGAGAACATGTGGCCATCTCTCATTCATCATGAGAATGGACCTGGGGAAGTGACAAGGACATCCAGTGTACAGGTCCTCTATACCCAGCACTGAGCTAGTTGCTGGAGCCAACATACTCAATGTAATGACACACAGCTCTTTTCCTCAGGGGATTTACAGTCTGGTAGAGTATGAAAATAGGCAATTATAATAAACAGTGTTAAATTTCAGGTAGCTTGAGGGTGGGAGTGGAGGGGGTTCCAAACTTTCTTTGCCTGTAAAAAGAACACTTCTCTCAAACTGTCTCAAAGACCAGAGAGGAGCAGCTGCTGGGGACTGTGGGGGGATGACATGGGGCGTGAGCCAGGGTGGGGCTGTTTGCTACAGGGATGCAAGCTCAGGATGTGTGCTTGGAGGTGTGTTTCTATGTCTCCGGTGGGTAATTTGTGGGTGTGTGGCTGTGTGATGACAGATGAAGGGCAGCTCTGATGTAACAAGAGACATGTTTGCATCTGTGACTTGAAACACAGGACTTTGGGGCTGTAAGGGTCTTGGAGATGGTCTGGTCTGGATCCTGGTCTTTTCTTTTTACAGGTGGCTAAGAGGTGGACCAGTCCCAAGCCACTCAGCTAGATGGTCTCCTGACTTCTTACTCTCACTCACTGCACAGCCGAGGCCAACCAGGTTCAGGTGAACTCTGCAGTTGAGTTCAGACAATGCTTGCTGGCCCTGCCTGGTCTTGGGTTGACAGAGGAAGACAGGGTGAGGTCTTGGAAAGACAAAAGTGCATGTTTATAGTAAAGGACTAGGCACAGTGCCAAGCACTGCTTTCAGTAAGCGTTAGTTGAATTTGAACCTATGTTTTGTTTGTTTCATTGAAAGTAAATTTGAAAACTGCCATTTAAAAATTCTGACTTATATTAAAATCCTTACATTTCCATTTCCTCAAATAAAATTCCCAGTGTCTAAGTTGCATAAGCTAGAGGTGTGATTTAAGGGGATGTGCTGTTGTGCTCTAAGATGCCCTTAACATGTTTAAGTTATGAGTTGGTTTATGAAAATCTTGGAGGAGTTTCAGAAGCTAGAAAGGATCTTTGTCCAGAATCAGGTTTGTTATATCAAAAAAGGCATGCAGGCTTTCGACCTGGGGCTTTTGGTGACAGTTCTGTAAGTCTAAACACGAGACGTGATGCTTAGTGATGTCCTGGCCTCTTCATGCCCCAGTCTGGCATGCAGCAGGTACAGCACCTCCTGAGCCAAGGTCAGGCTCTCTCTGCCTGGCGTGATCCTGATTCAGTCCCACAGTGTGGGAACCTCATCTCTCAGACTAGGTGGTGCCAAGTATGAAAGCCTCGCTACGTGCCTGGCAGATGTTGGTTTGTATTTCCATCCAGGATTGCCACCCCTGGACTTGCCCTGAAAGCAGCCAAGTCCAAGAGGATATTAAGCTGCTTTGAGAATGCATGCTTAAAAAAATACTGCTAACATAGGAGCTATGCATAACCATTGCCAAAAAATGAAAACGAAACAAAATCTCATAGAAGATAAAAACCACACTATGCAAAGATGACTACTTTTAAGGTTTTAGGATGTGTTCTTCCAGACTTTTCCCCAATGCAGTATGAATATATTCTTCAAATGAAATTGAGATCCTGCTGTATAGCCCTGTGAAACTGAGAAAGTGGCTTAGACTTCCTAAACTTCAGTTGTTTCTCCCCACCCCCCAATCAAAACAGGAGTGGTGGTATCCAAAGGACTGTTAACTTGCTCAGAATCCTGCCTCTGTGCTATGAGAAGGTCAAGAAACATGGAGATACAATGCCCTGTGGACTGTCCTGGCTAAGCCCAGCCTTGGAATTATCCCAGGCCAAGCGCCAGCCACAGGAGTGAAAAGCTCTGCAAGTGATTCCAGTCCCCAGTACTTGAGTCACCCTTCACTATTGGAGTCATCCCAAATAAGACCCCATGCACTGTGGGGCAGAGATAAGCCACCTCCCCGGTACCCTGTCCGAATTCCTGACCGGCAGAGGCAGGGAGCATTAAGAACATGGGTGTGGTTTGTTTTGCAGCACTACTTGGAATATCAAGTGATCGCCTTTGGGAGGCACTTCAGAGGCACCCTCGCTTGTGCATAGGCTCCACCCCTCCCCACATGCTCAAGGAACCTGTGGCCTGGTTGTTTCTTCTCTTCCCTGATGCCTCCCTCTTACTCACTCCTTCCACTCGGCCTCCTCCCAGGGAAAAAGCCCTTCTCCTTATTGCACCATTTTGGTGAGTTACTAATCTTTCCCTCACCTATCTTTATCAATTCCATTTTTAACAAATTTTTATAAGAGTTTATTTGAGCCAAACTGATGACATATGCTGGGGAGCAAGATCTCAAATGCTCCCTCAATTCCATTCTTCAAAGTGCTTCCATATCTCCCACCTTGACCCAGTTCACAGTGGCTCGTGCTACTGGACATTCATCCTCAAGGTCATCACAAGATTCCACCCAAAGGCCACTTCCTTCCACTTGATTCCTCCTAGTTCAGTGACATTCTCCTCTCCTTCAGCATCCAGATTCCCTTAGTCTCCTCTGCTGTTTTCTCCTTTCTTACTCATCATCTTGGGTAGTTTTCTTCTGTTCTCAGTCTACACATTATTCCTGGATGCTGTCCTTTCCCCATTTTTGTAGGCATGATTCTCAAATCTGCATCTCCAATAAGGAACTTCTTGAGCTCTGCGTCAAAAATTTAATCTTCCCATAAGACATCTCCAGTCATCTTCTTGATGCTTCAAACTCCTCTTTCATGACTTTTGGGTTCTTTTCATGGAAGTACTGGGTCTTTTGTGAGACCTTAGCTTCTGGAGTCACACAGACCTGAGCTCAAATCCTGACTCAGCCACTTGATAGGTGGATGTCTTGAGATGGTGACTTCACTTCTCTGAGCCTCACCTTTTCCTCTGTCATGTGGAGACAATGACATCCTCACTTCATAAAAATACAAGGTGGCAGTTGTTCAAAATGTAAATGTCATTTTAAATAGTCATTTAAAAATAACATTACCTTTTCTGCTTTAATACATGCTCATTTTAGAACACATGGAAAATTCTGGAAAGTATTTTGTCATTCAAGGCTAGGTTTTGCTAACAAGTGTATGCATTTCCCTTTGTCTTGTGGGTCTGTTTTAGAAAAACAGATTCTCTCAATGTCTTTACTGTTTTCCCAGCCTCCCAAGGTAGCAGGTGTGGTGTCATTCTTTACTCTACCTCTCTCTTACCCCCTGATCCAATAAGTCATTGAGTTCTGTGAACTATAGCCCCAGATTTCTCTCAGAGGCAATATCCCTTCTTCGCATAGTCACTTTCATAATTTATCTGAGCTTCCAGTCTTTAGGCTTTATTCTAAAGTCCATATGTCCACTTTCCTCAAATTACAAAGCTGAATTTGCCAGCCCCTTGCTGGAAACACCTCTGTGGCGGTCCTTTGTCCTGGCATCCAGTCCAGCTCCTTGCTTTCCAGCCTCCTCCTCTTTCACCTGCACCCATTCCAGCCATGTTCCCTGGAAGTGCAAGACTGGCCAGGTCTGTGCCTTTGTTCCCTCTGCCTCACATATTTGCTCTGCTCGGTAGGTCTGGAAAACTCCTATACATCCATCATGTGCGAGCCCAATGCCAGGTCCTGTAGGGAGCTTTCCAGTTGCTCTGTAGCCCATCACCCAGCCTTCATTGCTTCTTTCTTTGAGTGCCCCATCCCTCAACTCTTTGCTCCTTCCCTGGTTATAGCCCTGACTGTATGGTTTGATATGTATCAGGTTGTTTGCTCTCCATGAATTCCTTATAAGAATTACATCTCCAGTGCAGGGTACGTGGAGTTGCTCCGTAAATATCTGCTGAACAAAGAGATTGAGAGATGGAGTGGTGTTTTAAAGAGAGCAACGTGTTCTATGGAAGAACACCTGAAATTGTGATCCGGTTCCTCCATGGTTTTACCTGCATGGCTTTAAGCAAATGACATCTCTGAGCCCTGTGGGTTTTTGTTGTTGGTTTTTTTAAACAGTCGTTGAGATGCTCTGATGAGATAATGGAAAGGAAAGTACTTTGGAAAATAAAAATAAAACAACATGCAAGCATTCTTTATAAGGTTATGATGAACTAAAAAATAAGCAGCAGGTGAGTGTCACTCTGGCTTTACCTGATGAGCATGGTCCATACGTGGGGTCTTGGTTGAGAATGGGAAGTCCCGGGTATAATGCTAGGAGCTGGGTGCCTGCTGGAAAGCCCTCCTCCCAGTTCCCTTCTGGGTCAGGTGAGGATATTTCTAGTCACTCCCACCTCGTGGAGTTTATTGTGAGACCCAGATGAGATAATGCATGTTAAACATCCGTTGTGGTTGAAGTGTCTGGAAAAGGTACCAGAGCCACGCAAATGCATAGGGCTTCTTCTGGGGGGCCTGCCACCTTCCCGGGAGGCCTGTGTTCTTGGCCCTTGCCTGAGATTTCCTGCCCCAATCCTGCTTTGAGTCTCATTTGATTGAGGTCATGTCTTCTTGCTGTAAATAAAGCTTCAGGCTCTTCCTCCTTTTGATTTTATCCCAGTGCTGGGGTGGCTGGACATCAAGTCTTACCTCCTTGAGAAGCTTGCTGATGAATTAACATTTCCCTTGAATCCAGGAGGAGGAAAACCCTTCTTTCGTCCTCACTGTTGTTCTCACAGGTTGTAATGCAGGGAAGCTTCCGCTAACCTCCCAGACAAGGCGCGCTCCCTGCAACTCTATAAACTTGTGCCCTTGTTCATTAACTCAGTAATTTCCTCACAGTTATTGTGAAATCAATGTTTGTGTTTGCTTTCAGTCTCCCTCATAGATCATATCTGGTTCACTGCTGTTTGTTTCCCTTCTGCCTAGCACAGTGCTGGGCACATAGATGATGTCAATAAATAGATATTTGTTAAGCAAAGACATGAAAGAATGTCCTGAACTTCCTCAGTCCCCACTATGTGATTTGCACATTCCTACCTTGGTACTTTTGCTCCTGCTGTTTACCTAGCCAGGAAAGCTCCCTCCTCTCCCTCTCTGTCTGTCTGTCTGTCTGTCTCTCTCTCTCTCTCTCATAAGAGCACTTAGTAGGGTTCACAATAAGTGCACTGAGAAGGGTGCTCAAACCCTACTCAAACTATCCTATCCTGCTGAGGCTCTGCCCCACACCTCCTGTACCACTCACAGCCTCGCAGCCATATCACTCAGTACTCACACAAATGCATGGTCCTTTGCTTCTTTTGTGGAGATGGCATGGAGTTTACAGAGTCATGTGGTGGGTGTTTTTAGATTTTCTTCCAGACAGCGTTTCAGAGTAGAGAAGAAACTGGCCCACTGAGCCCAGTCCTGTGCTTGCCTTGTGGTTGGGTGGGGAGGTGGGAAAATGAAATGACAAGCAAGACAACACCAGAGCCCCTGTATCTAAGGATTGTGCCATCTGACTTTGCAGAAAACCATGCATTGTGATGAGTACCCATATCATCCCTGGAGTCAGAGAGATGTGGCTTGAACCAGAGAGATGGACCTTGGCACTGCTACTCATCATTCATCTTGGGACCTTAAGAACTTATCCAGTGTATCCAAGCCTAAGTGTCAACATACCTAAAAATGGGATAAAAGTAGCGCAACATGTCTGGGTGGGTGTGGCATGGAGCGCCATGGGGGAAAGGCTGCAACAATGCCCGTGGTGGTGGAGGATTCCCCAGTAATCTCTCAAAGCTCCTTCCTGCCTTCATCACTCCACGGGTGCTCTGCTCTTCCCTGACATTCCATGTGCACCAGTGAGTGCAGCAGGGAGAAACCACTGTGTGTGAGCCTCACTGAGATGAATTTGTTGGCAGTGGCTTCTGAATAGAGGTGCCTCAATAGAATTGCCAAAAGCCTTCTGGGGTTTAATGATCCACTCTGGGGAAATCCAGGCCTCTATCAGTTGGTATCTTTGGAGCTGTCCCTTACTGGCTAACCAGCCACCTGTTGCTCCGAATGCAAACTAAAGTCTATGCCGTGGTCCTAGCCAGAAGATTGAAGGTGTCTTTTTGGCATCTGATGAGGAGAATTACTACTTTGGAGAGGCTGGGGCTGGGGCACTGAAGGAACGCAGAGAAGAGAGCCCTGCCATGATTAAATATTCATTGAACAGTCACGCCATTAGTGTCAGAAAGTGACAGTGATGCCACATAAAATAAAACAGATGCTGAGGCTCCAGGAGGTGCCAAGGGAATCTTGCTTCCCTCCAGTACCTGGTCCTCAATCCTTTTATCAGCTGAACATATTTCTCCCTGAGCTAAAATATTCTTGCTGTCTGAAGCAACTTTTCCAAAGGCTAACTCCTGACTTTTCAAATTATATCCAAGTGACAGTAGCACACTCTTTGGGTCTCAATGAGCTGAGTTCACAGTATGGAGAGATTGGATGATGTTTCCTGTGAGCAGAGGGCCTGAGCTGGACCAGATCATACAGTGTAGCTTCCATCTGGCTACCAACCCTTGTGAGAACCTTCTCTTTGCTAAGGACACTGATGGTCTCCTGCAGGACATGGCATTCCTCTGCCCTCTCCCAAGTTCTGAGCCTTTGACTTTGTCTCAAAAGTTGGGAAATTCTCTCTTCTATGGCTTCTGGGGGAGTACTTCTGCCTGGTTCTTCTTTCAGCTCTCTGCGAAGAAGATACACTGAGGGCAAATACTAGTGCTGGGATCCAACTCTGCTCCCTGTGTAGACCCAGAGCACAAGGGGCTTCCAGGGTCCGGCCTGAGGCTTTTGGATTGTTTTTGCTATGGGCTTGGTGAATCCATTTGCATTTTCTGATCCAGGCTGGCCCACTTTGTAGCTCGCACTCCTGTAGTTAGATAATACATCAGCCTCCCAAGCCTAACGCAGGTCTTTCCTTTGGTGTGAGCCCGGTATATGATAAAAAAGTATTTCTGCTGCTCACTTCCTTCAAGCAGGAAAGTGGCCTTGGCTGACCAAAGAGCAGGTTCTTCATGGGGAGAAGCTGATGCTTGGGCTCTTAGGGGTTGTGCAGGAAGAAGCTTGAAGGAGACAATGATGAGGAAGTGGGACTTTCCCTTCTCCTGATGCACTTACTTGAAGGCTTAAGCAGAGTTGGGAGTGACTTTCCTTTCCCATGTCCCCTGAATGGGGTAAGATCAGGAAAGAGGGGCCAGGATATTGGAATTCCTATGCTTTTAACCACACAGCCTGGTGAACTGTAACATTCAAAGGCAGAAGAGCTTAGGTCATGGGCTTCTACTCTGGGAGCATGGTCTTGGGCCCATGGATGCTTTGGTCCAATTTCTCTACTGACATCCACAAAAGACACATGGGACTTTTCAGAGCTTCCTCCATCAGTTACAAATGATAGTATAGCTGACAGGGATTTACTGCTGTTTGTCAGACATTGAGCAATCACTTAGCACATGTCATCTCCTTAAGTCCTGATGGCAGTCCTACGAGGTAGACACTCTCGTGCGTGCCACCTTACAGACAAGGAAACTGAGGTTCATAGGGTTAACCTCCCTCCCCAGGGTGACAGAGTTAAGAAATGATGGAGATGGGATCCAGACACCTTTTCTTTTTTTTTGCAGTTCTCAGAGAAAAGATGAACAAAAATTTGGAGGTACAGATCTAACCCACAAGCCTTATAGCAAGAGTAAGTGCTTTTAGCTTCATTTTACAAATGGTGAAACTGAACATTTTATGGCCGGATCGTGTTGAGTGGTGGTGGTGGTGTTTCATTTAAGAAATTCCCATTTGACCGCTGAACACTGTTACACAGAGGAGGCATCCACACACACACCTGGAGGGAGCGGGGCTGCTTTTTGGTCCCTTCCTCTGCTTATCTTTCTCCCAAGTGCTAAAAACATGTGAGCTGCAATATTAAATTACTTTATAAGAACAAAGCTGATATTTATGAGAATATTGCATGCTAAAGAGTTACAGCTTAGGGTCAAAAGGTCATCCACTTAAACCCCCCAGCTCCCAAAATGGTAGCTCCTGACATTCTATCTACTTCAGTTTGATATTCAGTCTGATGGATCTAATTGGCCTCAGAATTCTTAAAGGACCCACTGAGAACATTGTACTGCTCACACTACCCCACCATCTTCAGAGTGGCATTCTCTAAATTCAAGATACCTTGGCACTTTTAAATTCTTCAGGAGCTTTGTGGGGCAGTCAGTCTCATCTCTAAATGACCCAAAGATATTAGAGCTTTATCATGATTACCTAAAAAGGAATGATTGGATACATCTCAAAGGCTGGTTATAGGGGAAAAACAATCAAAACAGTTACAGAAATGGGGAAAGGTTGTGGTCACAGTAACCTAGAAAACGTGAGAACCTATCGTATGTAAAGTTTATATTCTTAAAAATTTCCTTTCCCTCATTTCTGATGTCTTTATGCTTTTATTTGTGTTTCTCAGATTCTACCAACATTTTTTACTTCTTTCCCTGCTAACTGTAGACAAGAATAAAACCTCACCATTTCCATGCATCAGGAGAAGCATTTTTTGAGTAGTGTTAGGCTAATATTACCCTATCTTTGTTAAAGATGTTGGAACAGAGTTACCTGCTGAGATAACCCATTGAAAATGATGATGATGATGATAATAATAATAATAATAATAATAATAATAATAATAATGGCTACCATCTGCATTGTAGAAAGTATATTATCTCTCTCTCTATATGAACTTGAATTAAGTCTCATAATGACTCTATGAGACAGAAATTATTACTTACTCAAAGTTATGTGACTAGTGAGTGGCAAAGCTGGGATTTGAACCCTAGAACAAATACCTCCCTTCACCTTTTGTTAGGTTGAATTATTGTATTTACAAGGATCCGTCTCATATTCGGTTATCCAATCAGAGCTTGTGCCAGTTTTTTGTTTTTTTTTGCCACATAGTATATGTTGTCAAGCACACAGTGTAAAATGTTTCCAAATTAGAGTCCTTCCCTGCTCTTTCTCTGACAGCCTGGTGTCAACACTCCCTCATTCCAGGAATAGCTCTTGGAAAGTTCTTGTAGCAATGGCAAAAAAATTCTTCCCCTCCCTCCTCCACTGGCTGGTTTCCAAGTCTTAGGTTATGGGTTTGGGAGTCTAAATAGTGTGAACCTGAGGGCTAAGACACAACCTAGAGTCACAAAGGAAGGCTACTCTTTGGCAGCTGGACCCAGAAAGAAGCAAAGTCATACTGTCTGTATCCCTCTGGGTCTGCTTCCTACAGAGACGGTACAGGTACTGAATACACCTTTCCTCCAAATCTCAGACCAACTACGCATACAAAAGTCGACAGTAGTATTCAAAGGGGAAGGCGAAGTCTTTATGTCGGGTTGCCTCATAAAGAAGATTCTCTGAGCTTTAACGTTAGGCAGACATGATCCCTCCTCAGAACTGCATTCTTATTAACTGTGTTAACTTAGGGGAGTTCCGTAACCCCCGGGGCCTTAGTTTTCTTTTCCCTTTTTTTTTATTACTTTATTATTGTTCATTTACAGTTGTCTGCATTCCCCCCACCCCTCAGGGGCCTCAGTTTTCTCATCTGTAAAATGGGATGGTTAGCTTTCTTACAGGGTCATTTAGAGCTTATGACAGATGACATATATTAGGCACCCAACTGGGAGCCTGGTGCCCCTCATCCCATCTGTATTTTTTTTTCAGATCAATATTGCCTTTCTCTACTCTTTGGATACTTTTCCAACTGAAACTGGCTCACGTGGATTAGGGCCTAGATAAACACACATTGGATTCCTCTACTTCTATAGGCATTCCTTATGTGCCTGGGATTGTAGGAACTTCTGGGAGGGGTTGGTGGCATCTTGGGTACAGAGAATTTATTCTCCAATCTGGGCATTCCTAAGGGAATTAAAAAAAAAAACTTGGCAGGAAATGGATGTTGTAGACAGGAAATGGATGTTGTAGAAATGATGCAAATTGTATAAACAAGTGATTGCTACACTTCCCCCCCCAGATGGAGAGTTATGTCCTGTTAAATGTGTGTCATCGTTTGAGCTGCCCTGCATGGTGACTCCAGGCCTATCTTGCTGAACAGACCATTGCTGTCCAACAGAAGTACAGTGAGGGCTACACACGTAATTCTAGATTTTCTAGTAGCCTCATATAAAAAAATGAAATGAACTTTAATAATATAGAACTCAATATATTAAAAATATGATCAGTTCAACTGGTAATCAATGCAAAAATTATTGGTGTGATGTTTCATATACTTTTGAAAACACTGTCTTCAAAACATGGTACGTGTTTTATAACGCACCTCAGATTCAAGTAGTCGCACTTTGAGTGCTCCTGATCACATCGTGTGGCCAGAGGCTCCTTGGTGGAACAGTGGAGAGCTAGATGGTGAATTTCTTGAGAGATCTGTCTTTTTTTCTTCTTCATGTTTTCCCTCTACTCATCTTTGTGCTTATGCCTGCTCAGTATTCAATATTTTGTTGCATGGATTTGAGTTCCATTTTCATATTTTTGCAGAAACCAGCTTACCTCTGTCTACTTTTCTGGCCATTGCATAATTGAGTGACACTTCCCTCATTTCACACAGGTCCCTCATAGGCTCATTCTTGTTGCCCTGAATCATCAGTTCACACCTTCTTATGGTTGGAATCAGTAAGGATACTTGTTCATGGGGCACCAGGTAATGATGCAACTTGATGCTGGTGTAGTTTCAGGGTGTCCCGGCAAACAGTTTTTGGTCCTGGACACCCCAGTGAATGAGCAGATACTGAGGGGCTGGAACTAGTTCAAAGGAATGGTAGAGAGTGATAAAAAGTTATAGGAGTTGCATGTATGTAAGGAGTTTGAGAAAGAGGGGCCTGGTGAGTCTACAGAGAAGGCTGAGCCAGATCAGATGTTCAGACTGTAGCAGACACAGGAAAGGATAGTCCAAGGAGGACAGAGACCAGTTAGTCTCATAAGCCAAGAAGCAGGGCCTTGGTCTCTGGCAGCCCAGTTGGGATTATGAAGACACAATTCAGTTGTTCTGTGGTCCAAATGGAAGAAGAGGGCTGTGGTATACAGTACACCTCTGTCCAAACTCTACTCTGTCCAAGTTCAAATTCTGTGGCCTTGAGTAAATTGCTTTAAGGGTTCTTCTAGGCCTTGGTTTTTCCATCTTTAAAATGGGAATAAAGTTTTAATCTTAAAGGCTAGTTTGAGTATGATATATGATATAGAGGATTTATAATCCCTAGGGCTATGCTTGATCTAGATTAAAAATGAGGAAAAATGACATTTTCTTTCAGATCCTTAGAATTTCTCTGGGGGTGGGCACTGTGCAGTGGTCCGGGCTCTCAGACACTAACAACAGAACTCAGTCCCCTAGTTGGGCAGCTTCTGGAACGTGTAGTGGTTTCCGAATGTCCTTGCTTACCTCAGAAAATACCTAAAGAGTTTTCAAAATTAGAACACATCACATTTCTTAAGTACTCTAAGAACAGGTGAGGAAAGATAATGCTGGGGAAGTTCAAAAGCAAAAGAAATCCATTCTGCCTGGGAAGTCACGGGGAAGAAGGAAGGAAGCTTACTTTATTAGGTACCAACTCTAAGCCAGGCACTTTCTCGTATGCTATCTATTTAATTCTGTATGGTAACTATCGTTAATTCCTTCTGCCTATTCTTTTGAATAGATGAGAAACAGACTCAGAGAAGATATATAACCTTCCCAAGGTCATACAGTCAAAATATAGTATTCAGGGTCCAAAATCAGGTCAGATTCTGATGTCTATACTCTAGTTCACCATGTCACCCACTTCAATTGGGGATTACAGACATCGGTCAGGTGTCAGCTGTGCATGAGGAGACTAGAGGCATTGAATCCATTTTAGGAAGGAAATCTTTCTTTCTTATTTTTGACTCCCTCTTCCCAAATCTGGCTGGTTTTGTAATTCTCATGAAATCAGACTGTCTGGTTTCATACTTCCCAAATGTCTGGGGAGAATATTACTAATGGCATGAGGTTATGAGAAAGTTATTCTCTTCTTAATTTTCTTTCTACCCTTCTGGAGAGATTCTCAGTTTGGTGTTACTCCTTAAGACCTTTCCACTCTTTGCTCCTGTCTTTCTGAAGCAGGGGAGAGAAGAGGGCCCAGGAACAGAGCTTTGGAGGAGCCATGTTATCTACCTGGAATTTAATAATATTGTTATATTTATATAATATTTTCTATTTAGTCACGGATGCAGATTTTCCATTTATGGTAATGGTATGGTAATGATGCAAGTTTCCTTGTGGAGTAAATTAAGAGGAAAGTGACTCGATTTGACTCATTAAGTTGACAATAGTGTGTGAAATACACAGACCTGATAAAATGGTAAAGTGTTCTGGAAATGCCTGAAGTTTGGGAAACTCTGATCCAGGCTCCTGTTGTCCTTTCATGGCAGATATCAGAGTGCTGGTGAGAAGTGTCTTGTTTGCTTGTGAACACTGCTCAGGATCATGCTGGACTAAGATGTTTCAGAGACCTGGGCAATGACTTCTGTGCCATCACAGCAATGCACCCTTGGGGAGGTCACTTCTCACAGCTTTTGTTTCTGCTGAATTACATTGATTTCTGCTGAATTACATTGATCTCTGGTGTCCTTTAATAGTTCCAAAATTTCTTTAGGGATAGCCCCTTCCCTTTGGCTGTTCATCTCAAAAATTCTAATGGAGGGCTTCCTGCCCTGTATTGGAGGAAGGGGCACAGGAAAGGTTACCAGTCATTCAGCCTTATTAGCATTCTTTCCTGCTTCACCCGTTCCACAGAACGGGTTAGGGGAACATTTCTTTTGAACCAATATGCCACTGATTCCTTCAGAGGACGGTGTGGGACTTAGCCCCTTGGATATCCACTTTACTCAGGGTGGCGCTCCACATAATGTCTGGTTTCAGTGTCTTGCCAGCTTCAGCTTTATGAGTGACTTCCAGAATATAAGAACAATGTTGATCCTATTTGTTCTGTAAGTGGACATTTAATTGTGAATATTATTTAGTTAACTGCAAATTCTTGTCAGTATTTAAAGAAGGCTAATTAGAGAATTTAGTATCTTCTAATCTGGCACGTACAGTTGCAATAATACCTTGTGTTACCATGGCCTTCCAGGGCAGGGACATATAAACGTTTACTCTAAAGGGCAAGATGATGAGTATTTTAGGCTTTGCAGACCATGTGGCCTCTTTTGCACTACTCAACACTTTTGGAAGCAGCCACAGACAACATATAAACAGGTGAGCCTGGTAGTGGTCTGATAAGACTTTATTTATGAAAGCCGGCAAGGGGCTGGATCTGGCCCATGGGCCACAGTTTTCAACCCCTGCTCTAGACTGTATTTAGTTTTCTACCTTTTCCTTTATACCACATGAACACA
This sequence comes from Macrotus californicus, assembly GCA_007922815.1. Lineage (NCBI taxonomy): Eukaryota > Metazoa > Chordata > Mammalia > Chiroptera > Phyllostomidae > Macrotus > Macrotus californicus. The sequence continues at coordinate 52,613 of VMDR010002264.1, read as the reverse complement.
CACACACACACACACACACACACACACACACACACACACACACTCACATCCTCAGTTTCAGGAAGCAAGATAGCCTAGTGGTTAAGAAGTAGATGCAGACAAGACTTTTCCTTCTGTATATTCTACCCAATGTTCTGTGAATCATAAAATGGGTACAAAAATACACACATTGCTTTTAGGACTCTAAGAATTAAATGAGATATAAATGTAACATGCTTAGCATGTGGTAAGTACACAGTAATACTGTATTCTGAGCTCAAATCTCCGTTTACCTGACATAAGGTTAAAGTTGCTTCTTCTCTTACTTGGAGCCAGTAAGTTTTTGCAGAACACCCCTGTCCACCCCAACACAAGCCTGGGTCATGCAGATGCAATTTCTTCAGGTGCCCCATGTGATTATTCTTGGCTTTCTGGCCTGCTGGGCTCCTCTGAGTTTTGGGTGTGGAAAAAAATCCAGCAGCCTCTTCCAGGAATTCAATGGAAAAGAATTTCTAGGCAGACTGCCTAAAAGCAGCACTGTGTTCTTAGAAAGCAGCTGTTGTATCTGCTAAGAGCTGCCTGTGTGAGACATATCAGAGCTGTTCTTGAGGACCGACCCTGAGCCTTAGGGCTCTGATGCCCATGACTGACACCACCACCACCACGTCCATAGCCAAAGACTACCAACACCAACAAAACAATCCTGGAAGGACCATGTGTATGCCACAGAGGTGACGATGATCCAGATAGAGCTTCTGCCTGTTCCCTACAGACTGGGGCCCCATCAGTGCTTCCAGGTGAAGATGAAAACACTAGGAGAAGGACAGAAGGAGATGGAACTTCAATATGTGACTTGGGCTTCCTTCCTCAGCTCTGTCTCAAAAATACCCTGGTTTAGCTGAGTCCCATTCCCCTGTTCTCTGTTCATATGCAACCTTCGCCAAGCTTGCTGCCTTGGAGTAGCGGAAGTTAGAGCTGACACAGCTTTTGAAAATGCCTTAGTCTAACTCCTTTGGTTTCTACCATAGGACACTGAGGCCCAAGGAGGGCATGGCACTAGTCCAAAACTGTGGGGCTTCACCGCTGAAGTCAGGTGGCCTAAATTTCCAATGTTGAGGCCATAGTCACAGTGAGATATTTGAATTTTTGTTTGACTGTTTTCTAAGGATTTAAGTACGGTATAACCTAGGAAGAATACTTTTCCTCTCTTTATAACCCAACTTATCAGCCTGTCCCTATATCTCTACATATTTATATGTAGGTATTTACATGTGTGTATGTATATATAATATACATATTATATATAAAATAAAGTAAATTATATATACATATAAAATTTACTTTATTATTTATCCATTTCACAAATGCTGGGTATCCTCTATGTTTTACTTATTTTTTTGTATACTTTTAAAAAACATTTTATTTTTATTTATTTTTAGACAGAGGGGAAGGATGGGAGAAAAATATCAATGTGTGGTTGCCTCTCATGCAGCCCTTACTAGGGACCTGGCCTGCAACCCAGGCATGGGCCTTGCCTAGGAACTGAACCGGCGACCCTTTGGTTTGCACGCCTGTGCTCAATCCACTGAGCCATACCAGCCAGGGCTCTATGTTTTATTTTAAATTTATTTATATTTATCTTATTTTTCAATTACAGTTGACAATAAATATTATATTAGTTTCAGTTATACAGCATAGTGGTTAGACATTTATATCACTTATGAAGTGATTTCTTAAAAAGTCTAACACTCACCTGGGTGTCTTATATCTTTCAGGTGCTGTAATTAGGATCCTTGCAGTGTGTGAACATAAGTGTGTATGTGTGTGCACATGCATACGCATGTGTGTTGGGAGGGTAAGGTACAATAGCAAGCCATTCAGGTTTGGCCCTCAGGGATTTATAGGATCATAGTCTCTGTGGACCAGAAATTGGGAAACGGATAGACCTCACTTATGGCTTCCCACTGGGTTGTGTAGTCAGCTGTGGCTCCACTTCCAAGACGGCACTCTCACATGGATGGGAAGTTCGTATTGGCCAGGAGCTTTAGTGCCTTCCCACAAAGATGCTTGTGTAACTTCATGGCATGATGGCCTGCTTTCCCCAGCATGAGCAATTCATGAACTCAAGGCAGAAGCCGCAATGCTTTTAGTGACTTCACCTTGGGAGTTGTACATCATTCCTTCCACCATATTTCATTGCAGCAACCAAGAATCATTGTGGGAGGTGGCTACGCAAGGGCACGGACACCAGCAGGTGAGGGTCATTGGGGGCCATGCTATAGAATGGTGTCCATGTAATCCAAGTGGAGAACACATAGATAATTATAAACCTCTGTGATAAGTACCATGAAAGAGGAAGTGTAGAGCTTAAAGGAGCAAAAAATAAGTGTAAATAACCTACTCTTGTGTTGGGGGAGGATGACAATAGTGATTATTTTAAAGATTTTTTGCAAAAAGTGGCCTTTAAGGTGAAGCAGGAAGTTGAGCAAGAATTGGACAGGCTTGGGAGTGAGTGTGTAGAACACAGTGCAAGAGGGAAAAACATTCTTTAGGTTGCAGCTTGAATGACATTTCCTCCAAAACTCTAGTCCCAGGAGATGTTGCACAAAAAAGAGTCCTGTGCCTAAATAAGTTGGGAAAATGCAGAATACTTCAGTTCTTGTGAAAGATTTACAGTTCTCACTGATACACTGAAGGTTTTAGAAATTTTGCACTAAACATATGTCTTGATGGTCTAACCCTAACCTTATTTGAACATGGGAAAATGTAATGTTCTGTGGGGCACATTTCGGGAAAATTTGTATGAGACACCCAGGTCAGTGTTTTCCATTGTTGCCACATCCTTCTCAGTAATTTAGAAGGCAAGAGGAAAAACAAAATTTGTTTTTTTACTTGAAGAGTAGGGAGCAGAAAATTCACTTATTCACTGTAACAGTGGACAACACTCTTTTGACTGAAAGAGATGAAATTTGATTCAAATAGCCTGAAGTCAAAAATGGGAAATTATTAGCCCACATAATGAAGAGATCAAGGGTACATGTTCAGGTTCAACTGGATCCAGGTATAAAATCAGGTCATCAGGAATCTGTGTTGACCATATTCTCAGCCAGGGTCTCCTCAGTTGATGGCTGAAAAGTTCATCTGCAACTTCAATTTAACATACACCAGCTTAGTAACCATGGGTAAGAATGATGACTGATCATCTGAGCAAAAGGCTAATGATGGACATCGACTGGCCTGGAACAGGTCATGGGAAAAGAGTATACAATGTCACACATTGGTCTCATCTGGGCCAGGTGCCACCTTTTGGAACCACAAGGTTGGGGTTAGCCCTACCCCAAACCACATGGATTTAAAAAGAGGAAGAGAGGAGTGGTTCTTCAAATAGTAGAGAGGAATTCTTGAAAAAAAAATCTAGGTAAATAACAAAAAAAGGTGTCCATTCTCACTTCCACATATGAACTGATTACTTATTAAGTGTCAGTTTCTTGGCTACCCACAGAGAATGCAGAGATTAATGTTCATCCCTTCCTTCAAAGCCCAATCACTAGCTGATGACTTCACTTCTACACCAGCTTTCTAATTCAGAAGTTTTAATCCAGGCCTCAGAGAAGTTTCAAATGACAACCTGACTTTCATATATACAAAATAAGGGTCTTTCTTGACTGTGCTATGGGCAGAAAGAAGGAGGTAATCCATCCATTCTAGACTAGTGGATCTCAGTTCTCACTAAGGATATCAGAATCCTTTAGGAAGATTAAAAAATACAAATGCCAGGGTTCTACCATCATAGATTTTAATTTAATTGGCTTGGGGTGGGGTCATTAGGTTTGGGTCTTTTATTTGAAAGTCCCCCAGGCTATTGTGTAATGTGCAGTCCAGGTGGAGAGCCATTTCTCAAAGGACCATTGGCTGCTTCGGGGAAGAAGCTGTTTTGACCCCTCAGCACCTAGCATAATACCTGGCATATAGTTAGGTGCCCAAGAATTATTTTTTGAATGATAAGTGAGAAATTTAGGCAAACAAGAATTAGTGCCAAACCTTGCTTGGTTTTCCCTCTCCTCCAACACACTGAGCATCCTGAAAATCAAGGGGTGAGTTTTCTTGGCAGGGAATAATGTATCTCCAAAGTGCCACGTATAGGAATCTTGTGAGTTCTTGCAGCCCTGTGGTGAGGAAGGTTTTTCTCTTCCCCACTTAACTAACAGGGCACTCAGTCCCAGAGCATACAACTGGCCTCAGGCCTCAGCGAGGAATAATGACAGGTTTGTGGGGTCTCTGATGCAATTAGAAGCAAGCTGATGGAAAGAGATTAAGGCAGCAATTTGGAAACATCAAAGGTTAATATAGGCCAGATGTTTTGGACCTAAATTTGATTTCTGGGACAGCTGACCAGTGCTAAATCCCCATTACCTCCAATTCAGAAATCTTATTTTTATTGATGTTTTTGTATTGATGCCGCCTGAGGCTGCTGTCAGTTGCCCCTGCCCAGCTGTGCCTCAGGAGCACCCAGTGAGGTGTCAGTGACTCCAGTTCCTTCTATATCGATAGAGGCCACTGTATCAACAGTCCTGGGTTCATGAACTGGTGGGTTTAGAATTAGTTTTTTTGTTGCATTATTCCTGAGAGGATGGCTGAGGGTCCCAGGCTGCATAGTCTCAGCAAAAGATACTGGTCCTCAAACTGGGCAGAGGGATGCTCTGTTAGCTCCCTTCTGCTGTACCACAAAGGTCCTTGGGGATTAACTCTCTCCCCCTTCCCAGGGCACTTGTTCTCATGGGCTCTGGATCCAGGCTGCCTGGATTGTGCCCCAGCCCCATTTCTAGCTAGATGAACTTTGGCAGCTCACTTTACCTCTCTAAGCCTCAGTTTTCTCATCTGCGAAACAGGAACAAAATAGTATCTACCTTATAATGTCGCTGTGAAGATTAAATAGATATTGCTATACACATTCATGCACAAATATACATGTGAATGAATATTCTATTTTAAGATATCTATGTATATCTTAGAATAGTGCTGAGGATATTGTAGATGTCTAGATATTCTTAGCTGTGTCCCTACTGTTGATTCTTGCACAAGGCCACCCACCATGCATGCCCATATGACCTTGACGGAGCTTGATCTTTTTTAAAAAGATTTTTAAAATTGTTATTCTATTACAGTTGTCCCAATTTTTCCCCTTTGGCCTCCTCCACACATCCTACCCCCTCTCCCACTCCCACGGTCAATTCCCACACTGTTGTCCATGTCCTTGGGTCATTCATATGGGCTCTTTAACTAGTCCCTTCCCCTTCTTTCCACCATTATCCCTCTTCCCCCTCCCTTATGGTCACTGTCAGTCTGTTCCATGTTTCCTGGAACTTGATCTTGTTTTCCTCTCCATGCTTTATCCTAGAAAAATCCCCTTGTCTAACTCAACACATGTCTGCTGCTCTTGTTACCTTGGCTACATGGCCATGAAGTCTTTGTGAATAGAGGCCTCTGGAACTGTGTGCTGTATGCTGATGTGACCATTTGTCATAGCTCTGCTCTGCTTCACCCTTTATAGGCTGATGTCTCACTCTCTTCCACAGAGAAAACCTTTCTTAGGTCTGACGACTAGATTGGAACTTGACCACATTTTCCATGCTCCTAGGGGCTGTTGTCTCCAACCACGCACTTCCTCCTGCTCCTGCATTATCTCTCCTTTCTGTCCACATTCCCTGCACTCCCAATGCTTCCCCAAGTCTTCCACTTTAAAGAGTTGCTTTTAAGTGCCTGTCTTGAGAGTCATACCCTGAGTCCCCTGAGAGGAGGGATTATACCTGTCTTTTCAAATTTGCATTTGCCATGCTAAGCTCAGTGCCTGGCCTATGAAAGCTCTAAGTTCACATTTAGTAACCTTTTGATGGGGGCTATGCTCTATCTTGATTATGCCTTGGGTGCTGATAATACAGTCAGAAGAAGGAAAGAGCAAGACAGGTAGTTAACAATTAGAGAAGTTCAAAGTCATATGTTGATGTGGACCCGTCCCTTGGGTCCCTGTGTTGTGGATGTTTGTCCTATGTCTCTGGACAAATGACCAACAATGAACAAATTCACACAGACTAAAGAAATCCAGTGGAGAAAAAGGTACTGCACAGCTACTCTCTAAGTGAGAAAGAGAGAGCTGGCCTGGTGGCTCTCTCAGTGAGAGAGAGGGCCCGACCCCTGCCTGGACAGGCTTTTATTGACATTCTAGGTAGATTACATCAAGGATGGTGCTCATTTACTATGCACAGGCTCACTTTAGGTGGTTACCATAACAAAGGAAAGAATGCTGCTAATCTTCAAAGATAAAGGTCATTTGCAAATGTAAAGGGGAAAAGTGGTTGAACTGGTTACACCCATACTTGGGAGGTTTAGCATAGATTTTAGGAAGTTACTTTAAAGATATGCAGTAAACATTTGCTGATTCAATTCAGGGTGAGGGACTTTTTTAGCAAGAGCAAGTCTCAAAGTGGCCTAGGTACAATGCAGGCCTGATTCCCCATGGGAGACGGATCCGTGGATTTGTCTCCTGCATGCGGAACACGCATCTGTCTGTTTTCAGAACAGAGCTGAGTTACATTTAACATTTCCACGTGGATAGGTTCCCTATAATATGTGATTATGTCACTAGAAGTTATGCAATCATTCATGAATCCATCCTGAGGTAGGGATCTAGAGAAAGTAGTAATGACTGACAGCTTTTTCCCAGTCACCCGAGGGCCCTCAATATCCAAAGGTTTGATAATGCAAATAGGCTCCACAACTCTACCAAGTCTTGAGGACTTGCCTCGCTCATGCAGATTCATGGGGTTTCATGTCACTTAGTGATCGTTGGTTTTTCTACAGCTACCATCTAAAGGTCAAGACTCTTCACGGAGTCTTTCTGCAAGTGAAGATGACTTCCTTGAGAATTAGGGAAGATTGACTAAGTTCTGTGTTTAAGAAACTTAGCAGAATGCCCGATACATAAAAAGCATCAATAAATACTCAGTTTTTCACATTGATGAATGTGTGTCCCTAATATTACTTTTCCGTGTTTCATTTATTTGCATGCTCATTCATTTGGGCTGTATTATCCAAGTTCCACCACTATCTATGTGAACTTAGGCAAGTTGCTTGATTTTTTTGTCTCAATTTCCATTATCTTTGGAATAGGGACAATAATGGCAGTTTTTTGAGGGTTGCACAAGGACACCATGAAATCACACACATGCCCGACACATAATAAGCATTTTATAACTGTTATTAATATTATTACATTGTTTGTTAGGTACTAAGCATAGAATATTGAATGTTTCAGAGTAGAAGCATGGACTAAAATGATGGATTTGTGAATAGAATTAAGTGGAAATACAGGAATGAAAATTGGCACTTTTTGAGCACCTTCAGCATGCTCAAATTTTTTGCTTGAAGGTTAACAGAATTCTATCCTTGGATAATTTTGCATACATATAAATAGTAAAACTCTGGTTAATTTATGTTGGATGGGGTAAGATTGGTGAAGGCATAAATATTAGTGAGCTGTACTTGGATCTTAAGTTCCAGGTTGATGCTAGGAGAGCATCAGAACCATGGAGAGCTCCAAGGGGTGAAGGGGCACCACAACCTGATACAGAAAAAGTTAGTTTCTATTTGCCTGGTAGAAATTGGAGGCGTTTGCCCTATTCTTCCCTTCAACTCTGGCTTTTACGCTTTGAATGAAAATTCCTTGAAGGAAACAATCTGTAAAGTCTGCTTTTCTTCTGATCTGGAGATGTCATAGAACATTGTCCATCCATGGCATAGAACCTATCAACATTTCGAGAAAATTTCTGTGGAGGCATACTCAAGGAAAACTTCTGTTTCTCTTTGTCTCGTTGATGATGAAAAGTGTAGACTCTGACTGTGTTTTCAGTTAGTTTCTGGCCCCTAAGGAGCTCAGCACACAAATCCCAGCTCAACTACAGCCAATAGGTAGGACTTTATGACTGTTGTTTGCATTCTCTGTCCCTCCTCAAACCACTGATTCTTCATCTCCTGTAATTCCTTCCTATACCAATTCACATTTTTCTCAATCCTGGTTTCAGATCTTATATTTAACAATTTTATTTTGCATATTTCTATTAGCATTCTCAAATCTTTCATGAAAGAAATTGGGCTCTAAAAAAATAAATAAATAGGCAAATATATGTTCCTTCCTACAAAAGAAGCCAGTGCAGAAAAGAAGTGAGGCAAAGGGCCAGGGAGAGTATAAATAAACAAACAACAGGACTGCCACTCATCATTTGAGGCAGAATCCTGTCTGGGATTATTTCTGATAATTCTCCACATTTCTTGACTCTCATCTATGAGTGCAAAGTTCTAATTTGTATAACCTGCACCTGAGGTTTTTTATCATATTTGGCCATTAGTTTGATTATTCTACTTAGATCTTTGGATTCTGCTTTTGTCTTTCCATCAGCTCCCTGTTACTGACACATTTCCAGCTCCTGGTTCTCATCTTTGTCCTCTATACTGAGCATATGTTCATTCTTCCATCTTAATCTGAGTCCCATAAATGGCAGGTGTGGTCTCACCTCCTCTGATCCTCATCCACACCTACTAATACCTAGGTGTCCAAGACTCTAAGGTTGTGTTCTATTCTTGGCCATACCATTCTTGGCTACATGTTCAAATCCATTCCTCCATGGCTTGACACCTACTTTAAAAAGGAAACCATAAAAAGATGGCTATTTACCTCAAGGGAGTGCACCTGGTGCTAGGGAATCTTTAAGATGCCTTCCAACTTTGAGTTTCTATATTAGAAGAGTGAAAAACAGGTAATACCTGTAGCTTCCTTGTTTCGCTCATAGAAGCACACAATAAAAATTCATTTAAAATAGTATAACAGTTTACAGTTTTAGAATGTTTATACAGTTTTAGAATTTGGTCTACATGTGCAGTGGGCATTTGCAGTCCCATGTTATGGATGGGGAAGACTGAGTCCCAGAGACATTAACTGACTTACTCAACACAAGTAGGAAGTGATAAAACCTCAGCACCTGAGCACAGATCTCTTGTTTCCAAAGGTCATTCTCTTAACAATGTATACATCGAAACATTTGAAGAGGGAAAGAGATACTTAGAAAGGAAAAGGGTGACCCACCCCATGGCCTCCCTAAATGTAAGAGAATCTTTAAAATATTGTGTAGTTTCCAATGAATATCACATAAATACTACATTTTAAAGTAGGAAAAAGTCTGCATAGCCTGAGGCCGAGAAGGCTGGTAGACAGAAAGCTTCTCGCTCTTCTTTAATTATGCTGTTACAATAAAAGGATAAGCATATATTATTACACTTTTGCCTATGTGGCAATTAAGATTGTGAGCTGGAAAACTACTAGAGCTTATAATGAGATTATATCCCCCTATTAAAACCATGATCCAGTGGTATCATAAAGGATGCTTCAGTTCTACTTAGTATGATATTGGTCTTGGGGGAGGTGCTAAAAGGCATTAAAAGGCATGGTATGCATTTTGGAAATTAACTCTGTATCAGATGTATCATCGGTGAATATGTTCTCCAATTCAGTGGGCTGTCTCTTCATTTTCTTGATAGTTTTCTTTACTGTGCAAAAGCTTTTTAGTTTGATGTAGTCCCATTTCTTTCTTCCTTTTTTTGTTTCCCTCACTTGAGGAGGTATATCAGAAAAAATGTTGCTACGAGAAATGGCCGAGATTTTATTGCCTATGTTTTCTTCTAGGACTTTTACAGTTTCACAACTTACATTTAAGTCTTTAATCCATTTTGAGTTTATTGTGTTTGGAGTAAGGAGGTGGTGTAGTTTCTTTCTTTCCTTTTTTTTTTTTTTTGTTGTATGTATCTGTCCTACTTGTACAACTCAACACCAAGAAAATAAAAATCCAATTTAAAAATGGGCAAGAGACCTGAATAGACACTTCTCTGAAGAGAACATACAGATGGCCAATAGACATATGAAAAGATGCTCAATGTTACTAATCATCAGAGAAATGCAAATTAAAACCACAATGAGGTATCACCTCACACTTGTCAGAATGACTATCATCAATAAATCAACAAATGACAAGTATTGGCGAGGATGTAGAGAAAGGGGAGCCCTCCTGAACTGCTGGTGGGAATGCAGACTGGTGCAGTCACTGTGGGAAACTTTGGAGATACCTCAAAAAATTAAAAATGGAACTGCCTTATGACCCAGAGATTCCATGTCTGGGAATACATCTGAAGAAACCCAAAACACTAATTCAAAAGAATATATGAAAGTGGAGACAACTGTACTTGAACAACAATAAAAAAAGATATAAATTCAAGGAAAAACAAAAGAATATATGCACCCCTGTGTTCATCGCAACATTATTTACAACAGCTAAAATTTGGAGGCAGCCCAAGTGCCCATCAGTAGATGAGTGGATAAAAAAGCCATGATACATATTTACACAAAGGAATACTACTCAGACATGAAAAGATGGAAATCTTACCTTTTGTGACAGCATGGTTGGACCCAGAGGCTGTTATGCTAAGTGAAATAAGCCAGCCAGGGAAATACAAAAACCAAATGACTTCACTTATACGTGGAATCTAATAAACAAGATAAACTAGCAAACAAAATAGAAAAAGAATCATAGAAACAGAGAACAGACTGACAGCTGTCAGAGGGGAGGTGGTAGGGGGGCTGGGAGAAAAATGGTGAAAGAATTAGGTAAAACAAACCACAGACAACAGTATGGTGATTACCAGAGGGAAAGGTGGGGAAGGGGTGGAAGAGGGCACCGGGAGTGGATGGGGAGGAAAAGAGACTTGACTGGGTGGGGAGCGCATGGAGCAGTGTGCAGGTGGTGTGTTATGGAGTGGTACACTTGAAACCTATATGGCCCTAGAAACCACTGTCACCCCAATGCATTCAACTAAAAAGATAACTAAACAATTTAAAATAAATGTACCAATGTGTTGGGGGCAATAACGTCATCCTAGGTGAGGAAGAGGCACAGCAGAATATTATGGGGCTTGCAAGGCCCAAAGCATTTAGAATTAAAGCCTGGCTCTGGTATTTTGTATTTTTTTTTCAATTCAGTTGTTATAGGTTTGGAAATTTTCAATGTTTTTTTTTTTGTTATTGTTAGTATATATTTTTTTAAAAAATTATTTATTTAGTTTTTAGAAAGAGGGGAAGGGAAGGAGAAAGAGAGAGAGAAACATCAATGTGTGGTTGCCCCTCATGTGCCCCCAGCTGGAGACCTGGCCTGCAACCCAGGCATGTGCCCTGCCTGGGGGTGGAACCAGTGACAACTTCGGTTCACAGGCCTGTACTCAGTCCACTGAGCCACACCAGCCGGGGCTTTGTTAGTATATTTTTGAAAGGCAGTACTATAATTAAAAAAAATAATCTCCAGAACCAGTAGAAAAACATGCTCCCCTTTTTTCGTGTGTTGAAAGGTGCTTGGTAAACTTGCTAAGTACCATTACAATCAAAGGAATCTTTTTTTTTTTTTAAAGTTTTATTTATTTATTTTTAGAGAGAAAGGAAGGGAGGGAGAAAGAGAGGGAGAGAAACATCAGTGTGTGGCTGCCTCTCATACACCCCCAACTGGGGACCTGGCCCACAACCCAGGCATGTGCCCTGACTGGGATTCGAACCAGCGACCTTTTGGTTCTCAGCCCGTGCTCAATCCACCGAGCTACGCCAGCCAGGGCTAAAGGAATCTTTGTAATGGACAAATAATGGACACTTTTATTGTCCAGGCTTATTTTAATGTTTATAGCATGTCAAATATTTTTTTTTGATTTTTTTATAGCTCAAAGTGTCCATTTGTTATCAAAATACATTGGTCTCAAAGCTGTATTGACACTGATCTCTTGTCTGGGAGCCACGTCTCATTTTATGTTTGAATTTCCTACACAAGGTCCATAGTAAGACTTCTTTGGGAGAGGGGCAAATTACAATAAACCTATCTTAAAATGGCTGGCTAAGAAAAAGTTGTTGTTTTTTTTCTTTTTAAGTGTCATTAGTGATGAAATCTTGGGGTGCAGAGTCTGAGAATAGTTATATGCAAAGGCTCTCTTGAAAATGCCTTACAGTTTCTCCCTCTCTGTTCTTCTCACTCTTCTTCTGTGTCTTCCTCTCCCTCTTTCCCAATCTCTCTCTCTTTCTCTGAATCTCATCCTCTCTCTTTTCCTCTGTTCCAATCTCCTGTCATCTCTCTAACTCTATCTCCTGGCTCCTGTCCTTTCCTTTTAATCTTCCCCCTCTTCCTTCTTCCCTCCCTCCTTCTCTTTCCCTCTCATCCTCAACCCTCTCTCTCCCTCTCTCGTGGTCTCTACTTCCCTCTCTCTCCCTCTCTGTCTCTCTCTTGCTGTCCCTCTCTCTCTTTATCTTTCTTTCTTCTTGTTTTACAACAATGGTTCTCAAGAGTGCGCGTGTGCGCGTGTGTGCGCGTGCGTGCGCGTGTGTTGTGGGGGCAGGGGCAGGGGAACAATTCTATCCTGTAAAGGACATTTGGAAATGTTTGGGGATAGCTTTGATTGTTACAATGTGTAACATTGTGTGGTGGGGTGGGGGATGCTACTAGCATCTAGTGGGTAGAAGCTAGGGATTCTGCTAAACATCCTACAGTGAAGAGGGGAGCCCTCACAACAAAGAATTATCTGGCCCAAAACATCAAGAGTATAGAAATTAATAATCCTGTTTAACAGCTAAAAAACCATCACCACCGCCTCTGTACATTGACCAGGAGAAATAAAACAACGGCTTAAAGTAACAAGTTTATCAGTGCTGGAAGCAGACTTCTCAACTTTTCAAGTTTAAATTTTTGCTGTCTTGCTGTTGACATTGTGTCTTGGGAGTTCCTGCTTTAAGGATAACGAGATCATGTATCTTGTGACTTTGTTTCTTCCATCCTTCTCTCTTTGTCCAAGTTCACATACATACAGAGTTTACATATGACCAATTCCTTCTTTCCCAAACTTGTCATTATTCACTCTGGAATATTGGCTTCTTAATGAATTTTAGTCTTCAATTCACGCACAAAAGATCCGATATATGTCAGGTCCTGCCCCTGGGCACTCAGTGAGCCACGGAAGATAATTTTATTTGTTTTATTCTCAAGTTATTCACAAAACCTTATGTCATAATCTGGCCAACAATGCCCTATAATATTAATTGGACAAATATTCTAATTCTCTGGATGAGAATAAGGCCTGGGATTTTGATAAGTTTTAGGAATACAAATATGTGTGAGGCTTTATTTTTTCCCTCAGAGAGCTCACAGATTAGTGATAGAGACACACAAGCATAGGAATTTCAACAGTTATATGTTTCTATGACAGCAGTATGTACTGACTCTTATGATAATTCAGCAAAAGGATACCTAACCCAGCTTGGGGTGTTAGGAGGGATTCTTGTAGGAAGTAATATTTGAACTGAGTCTTGGCAAGATGAAGAAGAGGCAAGAGCAGATTTTGGGGAGAGAAAACTGTATAATCAAAGACATGGAGGAGAGGGATGCAGAATACAGTTAGCACTTCCTGGCCCTTTAAAGTCCTGGTTCAGAGACACGTCTCATCACAGTGTTCAAAGACATTGTCTTACCAGTGTCCTTGGGAAATCTGGGTCCCTTTGTATATGCATGTTCTATGGGAGCACACTCCCATTCCTACTTAGAGGGATTCTCAGAAAAGCTAAATTTTCTCTTTTGTCCATCAGATTCAACCAACCATTATTTAGCACCTGTGTGCCAGATACTTGGCTAGCTAGTTCACATTGATTATATCATTGGGCTCTCATAGCGACTCTTTGAGCTATATCTTGGGTTAGAGACAGCTAGGTATCCCCTAATATCTATTCCCCACTTCTTATACAGTGGTAAAACTTCCCATCCTTGACACATGGCTCTTCAGAATAACACTGAGATTTTTAGCCTTTTCTGCAAATACATGTGGCCACGTGACTAAGTTCTGGCCAATGGGAAATAAACTGAAATGTCTGGAAGTTTCCAGAAATTTTCCATAATAGAGATCTGCTGTAGATGCCTTGCTCCCTTTTCTTTATGCATTATTTTTGTTGGCTTGGATATGAATAGAAAGGCTGGTGTTGAAGCATCCTTCTGGGATTATGAGGCAATCTCTGGAAAGAAGTCCCTTTAGTTGGAAGAAAAACAACAGGAGGAACCTCGGCACAGCTGTCATAGTCCGTGACTATATCTATCTCTAGATCTTGTATGAATTATAGAAAAGAACTTCTATCTAGTTTAGACCACTGTTATTTCTGAGTCTCTGTTACAGTCAGCTGAAATGATCATCTCCATTTTGCAGATGAGGAAAATGAGTCTCAGAAACATTAATGTGTCTGTCAACAGTGCCCAGTCATAAATGTCTGCGGTATAGGTTTTCTGATTTTAAGATCAAGGCTCTTGTCATTATTCCCAACTGTTTTACTTGCTGTGATTATTTTTCCCCATTCTGCTCTAATTAAACTATGATTGCTTGGGGCCAGCCCTCAACACAGTTTGACCCAGAAGTCCTTTAACATTGATCTGACTTAACTCTGATTTTCAGGAAATGGCTCTTGGTTTTCTTTACTCCAGAAATCAAGGAGCTGAAAAATTGGTAGGGCAATAGGATAAAGAATGTTCATTAGACATCATGACAGTAAATTTCACTCTCTTCATTTTGTAGTACATTCTATTGTCTATCCAATCATCTTTTAATTAATTAGCAATTACGGTTGCTAAAGCTGGGAAGATGCCCATTAATAAAGGTTGGCAAATTATTCTCATGGTCTGAAGAAAGATGAATTTCAGTGATTTTCTCTCTCTTTTTTAAAAAGTCAAAATCAGTTACTGCTTCTATTATATAATTTGTTGTTCATTTTTGACAGTAGTACTCAACATGGAGAATAACCTGGGCAAAAAGCATGGGACCCACATCTTTATCCCAGCTATGGCACAAACTTCTTTTGCAACCTTGAAAAATATGCTGACCTTAATTGGTAGTTAAGGTGACATCCACAATAACTAGGTAGTCAAATGAGATAAATTACTTAATCCTATCTTAGGACAAAACCAAGTATGTGTAGAAAACAAGGACCTGAAAGTTTTTTCTTCCCTATGTCCACATTTTGGAGAAATACAAAACAAAACAAGTAAAAAAAAAATGCAAAGGAAGAAAACCAAAATCTTCACCAAATGTTTCAACTGGCTGACCACCTAAATTGTCCCATATTTTAGTTAAACTGCATAGACATAAGTCTGTTTACTACTTTATTTAGATAAGCTCTCCAATGCATTTACCCCAGGCTCATGAAAGCAATTCATCCTAACAAATGAGGTTAAAGTGCATTTGTTTCACGAGATGTCACAGGTGTCCTTACGCAGTGTGTTGACCACAGCACAGACTGTGCCTCTCAGCTGTCTTAGATTGGCAATGTGGGCCCTAATTCAATTAGCTTGTCCCTGTCCTGACTCAGTTTTGGTATAGACAAATCAGAGTCTGTCACCCTCCTTATCTTCCTGCCCTAAGAGCAAGGCTCTCCTGGTGTCTTGGATTATGTGGTTTTCTCCAAAGGGAGAAAGGGGAAGGGGGGTTGAATAGGCAGAGTGCGGAGGAATTTGGGGACAGTGAAACTATTCTGTATACTATAATGAGGAATACATGTCATTACATGCTTATCAAAACTATGGAATGATCAACACTAAGAGTGAAACTCAATGTAATCTATGTAACGATGTGTCAGCGTTGATTCATCAGTAGTAACAAATGTACCCCTCTGTGTGGGCAGTTGGTAGTGGGGGAGGCTGTGGGTTTGTAGGGCAGGGGGTGTATGGGAACGCTCAGTCCTTTCAGCTTACTTTTACATTGACTCTAAAACTACACAAAAAGTCTGTTTTTTTTTTGCGTAGGAGTTAACATTTCTACACCTACAAAAGAAGGAATTAACATTTTTTGCACCTACGATGTTCCGGTACTGTGGTGGCACTTTGCAACACTATCTTACCGATCCTTTCAACAGCCTGGAGCAGCAGATTAAAGAACTCAAGCTCAGAAAGTTTAAACAACTTGTCCAAGGTCATAGAAAAAACAGGCAACAGAGAAGCACACCTGTCAGGGTCTGAAGTCTGTGTCTGTCTCCATTCATTCACCATCTCCCTCAAACCTCTGAACAAACAACCCTCCAGTCTCCATTCTGTTCCCTGCTAGTTTAAATCTGCTTCAGCCCAGGAACTTTGTCCAACATGACTCATGAGCAGCAGCCGGAAACAGGTACCTGAGAAATCTTATAAAAATCAGTCTGCCTCTTTGCTTTTCTCATCACTGCACATGGCATAATTATAACAGCCTTTCCCCTGTGGAAACTGACATCAAAGACCCTGACAAAGAGTATCTCCGCTGGGAACTATGATTATCCCAATTTTATGGCTGGAGGAACTGAGGAATGGATTTGTTAAGTGTCTTGCCTAAGGTCAGCTGGTGAGTCAGGGCATTAAATGTACATCTGTTGGACTCCCAGGCCACATACAAGCCCTTGAACCATATTCCTGTTCTTGGTCTAAAACACATGTTTATTAGACTAATGTTACTATTCCCTGGGTAAAAATTAAAGGATTATATGCAGCCAAATGATAGCATTGGTATCATTGCGAGGTCATAGGAAAGAAGACTCTGTCCCTTTGGGAAATAGGTCATCAGCCCTAGGGTGCTGCTTAAGCCTCTGGAGCAGGGACCCTGGCAATGAACTCACAGCAACTAAAGAAATCTTCAGCCACATACACAGTGGCCATTTCAACCCTCCATGCAGATTCAGCCTTCTGGTCATTTAGAGCCCCAGACCACCTTACCTTTGACTAACACACTTAACTTTGGAAGCACACTGAGTTGCATGCCACTGTGTAGAAAGGAAGAAGCAGATGGGAAGAAACTTCTGTTTTGTAAGATGAGCTGGCTTCACAGTCTGTATTCACTCTCTGGAGTTGTGTTTGAGAAGGGGCAGTATGACCTGCCCTGCATGGAATTTTCACATCTGAACATTAATGAGGCATGTATATGCTGAGAGGTTTCATGTGTTCATTAATGTAGACTTCTAGAGTTTTGGTCCTAAGACAGGCTATATGCTTGGAGCTTTTCTTGAAGGCTCAACACCATATAAACTCCATTTGCTGGGATTCAGTTCCCAGCTGGGGAGGAAGTGTGCCTGGAGAATGGACGTCACTGTGAAATCAGCCTTGTGTCCTGGGCCGAGGGGCCAGGCCACTGCTGTCACAGTCAACCCATGAGATCTGGAGATGTAAGTGGCCCCCTCAGGAGGGGGTTGGAAAAGGCTAGTCTGAATTTACTAGATATGAGATTTCAGGGGGCAATCAACTTTGTTGCTACCTGCTAGTTAGATGCTCTTTTCATTGTCTCTGCTTGCAAAATTCTACTCAGCTCTCAAATGTCACCTTCTCTTTGGAGGCTTTGCTTCAAAGCAGAGTTAGATTCTCATTCCCACTCTATGCCCCTCTCAGCACTTTGTTCTGAACCAGCATTGTGGTGCCTACCAATGTCCTGCATTGACTGCTTATGACATCTCTGTCTCTATCGTAAGACAGGGAGCTGCCGGCCTGCCCCACCAACTTGGGACCAGAGATTAAGCAACCAATCCTCTGTGTTGTACTGACTTGGTTGAACAAGAATCACATGGGAGATCTTTAGTACTGTCAGCCGAACTATGAACTTGATCTTGCTTTGCAAGGGCTATGTTGCAAAACTCTTAGTCCTTACTCCTTGGGTATTTGTTGGTTTTTCCGAAGAGGAAAGGAACCCATGCTAAAATTTTATCTGGAGATTTTAGAATGTAAGTGTACATGATTGCCCATGTAAATTGATCTAAGCTTTGTTAGTACCTGTTCACTTGTTCACATAATAAAGCATTTGACACACACGCACCATGCCAAAGGTCAGTGGGGCAGGCACTCTGCGTGATTATAAACAGGGGGTGTTAAGGCCAATGGTTCGCCCAAAGTAACACAGTTGCTGAATTACAGTGTTTAGCCCAGCACTGACTTCCATTTCCCCTGCCCTGTGCTACAGCCAGCACGTAAACCTGTCGGAAATTATTAACTACGCTTAATAAATACAGAATTAAATGAGTTTACCCAGCACGGAAAAATCTGGCATGGACTGAATTTCAGGGAGCACATAAATCATTCTGTACACTGGCGATCCTTCCCTCTGAGGGCCTTTTGTGTATGGAAAGTATCTGTCATTAGGATCTCCAAAGCCCCACTCATTGAAGTTCTCTCCCAACCCCATACCTCCCACCTAGTAGTCCCGGTGCTGTGATGATAGACACCACGGAAATATAGAGCGATCAGAAGAGGTTGATAAGTACAGTGGTTCATAGGGTAAATTATACATTAGAATTGCCCTTTCTCTATGTGCTTGGAAGTTCATTTCTTCACTCGATTCATCTCTTAAACACTGTTCCATTTCAAAGATATATTGTGGAAGGGGGAGTGTTTGGATGTCCTGGAGCAGAATGACATTTGGGAACAGGCTTATTCCTCTAAAATAGCATTTTCCCTTTAGAACAGTGTGCTTTGGGGAGTCATTATCAACATGAAAACTGAAATTTCCAGAACCTAGGGCAAAGGTGATTAGTGCTTATGTAGAACTCAGTAACGAAGACATGAGGGAATTCACTCTAAAATAACAGCCTCCGATGTGCTTTCCTGTTTCATTCTGGCTTCCCCTCCGTTGCTTCCTCTCCAGCAGTGTCCTACCCCACACCTCTCTGTCCTCTACTTCACTTTCATTTGCCCAAGTTGCATGCAAATGTAAAAGGCTCTATTTTTCTTTTACTGTGTATTTAATTACATAACTAATTACACACACATTTTTCAAGAAGAAAGAACATTTACTTACACACCTGCCATCGAGCATTAGGAGCACATCACTTCTCAGACAAGGGCTGCTGCCACCCTCTTGTATCATATGCCTCTGCTTCCCCTCGTGTTCATCATGCCACTGATTTCCTTTAGAAATTTGTCACCTACGTATAATTCCACTTACACATACATGTAATGCAACTCACATTCTACTTTGTCATGCTATTGTAAATATGTCTCTTTGGATTTATATTTTCTACCTCAATTTTACAGGGAAAAAATAATTCACCTTTTTTTGTCTTTCAGACTCTTTGTGCTTATACACTCAGATCAAAACTTTAACCTTTCCACAACAAAGAATCATTTGATTTCAGTATATCATATGAAAAGCACAAGTTTCCATTTTTTGGAGGATGAATGTGTTTTCTTTGATAAGCTGCTGAATTATGTCCCCACAACATTTATAACGTTGAAGTCCATGTAATGGCACTAGACATAGAGTCTTTAAGAAGGGACTGAAAGTTAAATGGGGTCAGAAGGGTGAGATCCAATTCTGATGGAACTGGTGGTCTTGTAAGAAGAAGGCAATGTCTCTCTCTCTCTCGATTCACAGTTACCAAGGAGAGGCCATGTGAACACATACCAAAAAAAGGTGGCTGTCTGCAAGCCCGAAAGGATCTGAGGAAAATCTTGAATTCTTTCACTATACTGAGTTTCATGTTGCAGAGTTTTCATTTTTATTTTTTTAAGAGTCTCCTACCCGACTAAATTATAAACTTGGGAATTCTTCTCAAATAGAGGCATGATTTGAATAATAGAAACCATATGTTGGGCATATGCTAAATACTGTGCTTAGCTATATAGAATATATTATTTAATTTACCCTTATAACACTGCAAGAACATAAGAATTATTGTCCTCATTTTATAGATGAGGCTTAGAAAATGGGGCTTGGAGAGGATTAACAGGTGGCCTCAGGTTGCCCAGGCAGTGGGGCTGGCTATCTGCTTTTGGAAAGATGTCTGTATACCTATAAGACACATGCTTTCCTATTAGATGAGGCTGTCTCTGAGTGGCAATGAGTCCTTCCTGGACTTCTGTGCATGTCAGACTGCAACCTGGTCCTGTTCCCTCTTCCATGACACTCTGAGGTTTTAGGACAAAGATAGGAAACTATCCCTCTTGGTCAAGTGGTCCCATTAGCAAAGGGGCCAATCAGAAAAAGACTTTTGGCACTGTCTCATATGGGCATCCTTCCCACGGCAATTCTTTCCATATTAATCACTTCCTAATCCATTCTTCTTAAGGTGAGGAAGATATCACTGAGGTCTCAGGAAGTGAGAAAACAACAAAAACCCGGACCCAGTGTGTTAGCCAAAATCAGGCCATTATCTTTCTCCTTCCATTCTCTCCTGAATAACTGGATTATCTCTTCCCCTGCTGGGTGTACATTGGCTGCATGGATCATGCTTGGACAGGGTCCCGGCCTGGGGAATCTGAAACATGGCACAGATGTAAGCATAGTTTCTCTTGTAGGCAGGTGTCCCAGGGCCAGGGGCCACGTTGCGGGATTATTCAGGGTCTTTCATGTGCTATCATTCTTGTCTCCAGTCCAGTTGCTTTTTTTTCAATGGCTGCAAGGGCAATGACTATGCATGGGAATCTTGGTTTGCCTGGGATGAAGAGGCCAAGGAAAGTTCTTGCATGGGTCATTGTTATATAGTAGACCCCTCACGTAGCAGAGGAAACGGTAGAAATGCAGTTAATAGCCTGACCAATTGAGTCATTTACTCATATATTCTAACTCTGACCAAGTCCTTTCTGGATACTGAATATTCAATAGTTGGCTCCTCACATCCTATGGATCAAGTCCAAGTTCCTCATTACAGCACATAAAAACCTGTGATATCCTGCCTTATATTTCTGCCTACTTTCTCTCTGCACCCTCAGTCAGTGCCTAGGTCCTGCTCAGATTAAACTGCATTGGGCCTTTGCACATGCTCTTTATTTCCTTCCTCAGCATGGGGAGCATTTTCTCCCTGTTAGACACCTGTCCTTGACCCTTTCCTGGAAGCTCCACTTCTGCCCAAGCAGAGGGGTTTTTCCCTACTTTGTATTGAAGGTGATATCATGAGAGTGCTTTGCAGGTCACCTTTTCTTCTAGACCCTGGTTCATAGCCCCACTCACTTCTGAATCCCCTTTCACACAATAGGCACTCAGTAAATTATTTTGGTGAGCAAATGAATGAATAACCCTGGACATTTGCATGGCATTTTACTCATTTAACACATTGTTTTATTCTTTATCATTTAACTTTGACCTTCATAACAAGGCTATGGTGGGATTATTTCCCTCCTTTTTGGCATGAGGACATTAAAGGTCAGAGGGGTAATGTGACGCTCAAAGGTAGCAGACTGGTGACCAGCATACTGTTTCTAAATCTAAATTAAGGTGAGAACAGGGTTCTGCTGATTAAACATGTGATGGCTGTTCTTATAGGTTGAAGTATTTGAGCTCTTTGATTAGCTTTGAATTATTTTTTCAAAGTAAAATTATTATTTTGTCACATTGAAAGGTCACTTAATCACCATGAATCTCAGTTTATCTGTAAAATAATTAAATATCTGCCTTGCTCACTTATTTATGAAGAACATTTAAGTACCTGCTGTAATACTGTATCTACAATGTTTACCCTGATTCCTGACACTTTGTGTCCTCAATAAATATCAGTTTCTTCCTGTTCACATCTCTATTCCTTCCTTCCTTCCTTCCTTCCTTCCTTCCTTCCTTCCTTCCTTCCTTCCTTCCTTCTTCCTTCCTTCCTTCCTTCCTTCTGTTCTAGGTCCTAATCACACTTCAAGACCAGCTTATGTTTTGCCTCCCTCATGAAGATTTTTACAATCATTTCAGCCAAC
Organism: Macrotus californicus; assembly: GCA_007922815.1. Taxonomy (NCBI): domain Eukaryota; kingdom Metazoa; phylum Chordata; class Mammalia; order Chiroptera; family Phyllostomidae; genus Macrotus; species Macrotus californicus. The sequence continues at coordinate 30,852 of VMDR010002264.1, read as the reverse complement.
GTTGATTTTTGTCCTCTTCCTTAGAGGCTACTAAACAAAGGCTTAGAGAATAACACATTTAATTCTTGACTGTGTTTTGTTGTGTGAGCTATTTCATTGCATTTGATTCAGACAGACCTAGGTTTAAGGCCTTGCTCTGTCATTGTGTAGCTTTGTGATCTTAAACAAGTTACTTAAATTTCTCTGAGCCTCTATTTTCTCACTTGTAAAATTAAACTAGTGATAACTTCCCTGGCACCTCATATAAAAGCCACCCTTCAGCTGTTCTCTACTGTATCAGATCCTCCAAAAAATCATTATCTGATGTGATTGCTGTTTGTTTCTCTGGTGTCTTTCTTCTCCCACCATCAGGTAATAATTGCTAGGTGACCAGAGATTTTGACTAGTGTGTTTGCTGCTCCATCCCCAGTGGCTAGAAGATCTCATTGAATATTTGAAGAATAAAATGTAGTAAGTTGCTTACAGGTGGGTTTTGAAGATTACCTCAGGTGGGGGTTAAACAACTGCCTAGTCAGTGAGCTTTTAGAAAATGTGAATATCCTTGCCATCAATTTGTATCACTATCATTGCTATTATTACTGCTATTAAATAAGGCAGACACAGCACTCTGTACTCTAAGGTGATAACACTGGTTGGAAAGAGAACATCCATCTACAGTGGAACCAACCTCCTGGGAGCTGCTGAACTCTGAGAGGAAACTGTGTGGGTTGTTGAGTGAATACAAATGTTAATAAACAAATGCAAACACCAACAAATGATGTGACTACACAGCTTCCAGAAGCATAAGGCAAGTCAGAGAGGTTAGGACATCATTCAGTGGATTCCCTGCCTTCTCATTTCTCCATTCTTCAGCATTCTGAGACCAAATGATCATTTGGATATAAATCTGAATTTATTGTTCAGTATATTGACCAGAAGATCCTTTTTATCCTCTGAGTTTGATACCATCTTCTGTTTTTCTTGAGTTAACACTGTAGCAATGGAAAAGTACAGCCAAAGTACACGTTGAAAATTCCTTTCATATTCTTACTGATTCACTGTTGACACAATTAACCAGTGATTTCCCTCTAATGTTCTATCATTTAACCTTGACTTTAGTTATGTGAGGTAGACAAGATACTCTTAATTTCCAGATGCTTGCTGATTGTCCAGCACCCCATGGGCAGATAGCAGTGGGTCCAAGGATCCTTCAGGCTTCAGTTCTAGGCTTCCTCTACTTCCTCACAATTTCCTTCCAGCCTGATGTTTGTCTGAGATTTACTATCTTCAACAAACTTTTGGTGAGTGTCCACTGCGTGGCAGGCAGTATGGAAGGTGTGTGGAGAAAGTAGAGAAGAATTAGACATCATGCTTTCTCACTCAGTCAGTCAGGGAGACTGACCAGAGCACACATTGTTGTAACAGCCTGTAACATGTGCTCTGACAATGATACGTACAAAGGGCTATGTTTGCAAAGCAAAGGGAGTGGTTTCCTGATGGCTGAAAGGATAACTTGGAGAGACTGTCACAGAGGATTGACAATAACAGTTGAGCATGGAAGATGGATAGGAGTTTGTCAGGTGGAGAGAGTGGAAGAGGCATACCACAAAGCAGTAACTGGAACCATGAGTAAGCCTAGGTACATGGTGAGCTTAGGTTGAGAGGGTCATTTTGACAGAATATGGAGAAGGAGGGAGTGAGTGCAGAAAAATTGCTCAGGTGGATAGGAACCAGGATGCAGATGGCCCCTATGTCATACTAGGGGTGTGCGCTTTATCCCTTGGGCTTCACATTGGACTTCATTCTATTTCCCATTTCCACCGATAGCCTCACCCAAAGAGCAATCCTCCTGTTAAACTGGTCCTTGTTACTGCTGCTATTCTCCCTGTGGGAATACTTGGCTCAAATGAGCCATGACAGGTGTCTATTCCCCCATGAAATGGAGCTTCTGTGCTCCATGGACCTCCTTGGAAAGCCTGCTGCTGATGTAGGCAGGACACTGTGTACATATACATATCACATACTCAGATATCCGCTGTTGTTCTGGAATTCACTGTCCCAACCGCTTGTGAGTCAAGATGGCGAATGGCAGGGGCCCTGCTGGTCATGGGACATCACCTTGGGTTGGAGCCAAAACTCCTCAGAGCCATCCACAAAGGGCTGCTGTATTCTGGATCAATTATTCTGTGTCTAATTCATTACTGAGCTTGATGGAACTGACAGCCCTCAGGGTTCCACTTCCTTTACCTGTTGGGATGGTTGTGTTTGAACTTCAAAGATACTTTCAACCTGAGAATCAGATGGAGCAATCTTTGGGGAGAGCCTGGAGCTCATGGCTTCTTTTCCCTGACCCCTGGCTGATCATCCTCATGCCAATAGACACTTCACTCTCATCGTGGGGAGGCTTTTCCCCTCATTGTTTGCTTTGGAGCACCTCACAGGCTCTCTTGTCTCAGTGTCAGTCTGTCAAAGGACACTGTTGTATTTTCAGTGACAATGGGGTAGACTTGAAAGAGCCTTGGATTAGACATCAGGGAAAGGAAAAAAGAAGAAAAAAGGAAAAAGAAAAAAATCCAGCCCTTGTTTCAGTGCTGCTGTTCGCCCTCACAGGTGTGTGTCCCGGGACGAGTCACAACCCCTGGCTGGTTCTTAGTGACAGTGAGTTAGTCCCGATGAAACTGAATTCACAGCATTTTGAAGGATATTACATAGTGAGAATGACTTTTAGGTTGCAAAGCATTTTTCAGATTTTATCAATCTTCACTCTTACTTTAATTTTTATTGAAAATGGGAAATAAATCACAATGGCTCTTATTCTTTTTTCTTCAGGAAGTGGATCTCAATGATCCCAGTCCTCATGGTATATTCTTTCTCTGAGCTGATGAAAAGATAAAGCACTAGGTTTTTTTGAACTTAGACATAATGCTTCTTTTGTTATTTCTATATTTATGCATTTCATGCATAGAATGAGGTCCCCACAGGTATTCAGTATGTCCTTATTTTGCTTTCTGCTTGGTGCAGCAGTGAGCATAAAGCAGACACTTTGTATTATTGAGTTAAACTGAATTTCCATTTCTGCCCTTTCTTGAGCTAATAAAGAGTGTATGGTGCTGAGGAAAATTCACTAATTAGGGTCATGTTTATCTGCTATTATCAACAAACATAATACATTTGTTTAAACGGAGGGCTCTGAAGTTTATGTTGGTCATTAATGCATCTCAGCGAGAGATGCTTGTTTACAGCACTTTGCAAGAATATGTAGATTTTCTATTCTAAGGAAATCACAGGATGATAGTCAAGTAAAAGGAAGCTTGTCCAGAGCCACAGATGCTGGCAATGGATACAGTTCTCATTCTCAGTCTGGGACTCCTCAATGTCTTCCACCCACATCTTCCAGCCTTCCTTGCTTTGGAGTTCTGTCCAATGGAGGGTGAATGGCCCCAGACATGGTCTGCCTTGTGTTGTTGAGTTCTAGCTAGAAAACCTCTTGTGTTAACTTTTGTACTTTCTCTTTTTAGTAATTGGTTGATTGAAAGGGATTCAGATTGAGGGGGATTCAGTGGAAGATCCCAAGGAGAATGCTTTTCCCCTTTTTATTTTTTTAAAGATTGATTATTTATTTATTTATTTATTTATTTATTTATTTATTTATTTATTTATTTATTCAGAGGAAGGGAGGGAGGAAGACAGGGAGAGAAACATCAATGTGTGGTTGTTTCTTGCATGCATCCTACTGGGCACCTGGCATGCAACCCAGGCATGTGCTCTGACTGGGAATCGAACTGGTGACCCTTTGGTTTGCAGGCCACTGCTCAATCCACTGAGCCACACCAGCCAGGGTGCTTTTCCCCTTTTTAAGGGGTCAGAAACTATTTTAGGCATATGGTCTCTGGTGCAATCACTCAATACTTTCACTGTAGTGTGAAATCAGTCTTAGATGGTGTGTAGCCAATGAGCATGACTATATTCTGATAAAACTTTATTTACAAAAATAGGCAGGGGCTGGATCTGGCCTACAGGACAGATTTGCTGGTGGCACCACAAGATTCAGGAGTCTGGGATTCCTGAGTCACCACACTGCAGTTCTGAGGCTAAACACTCAATCGGACTATGGTGTGAGTGAGAAATAACTTCAACTTGTTAAGCTGCTGAGATATCTGGGTTGTTCACTAAAATAGCTGATGTTAATTATCTTGACTAATGCTGGATCATTCTAGAATTCCACTTTTTATTCTTTTTTTGCTTTCTAGTTCAATCCATCACTATTCCTGCCAATTCTGTCTTCAAAATAATTTTCATACCTTCTTCTGTATTCCTTCTCCCCTTGTACAAGGGCAGACCCTTGTCATCTGTCATTAGTGTGACTGCAGTAGCCTCTGGACTGCTGTGGCCTCTCTCCAGCTCACCTTCAATACCATGAGAAAAAAATGACTAGAGAGATGTCCCAAACACAGAAATTAAGGCCACATCTCTCTCTGAGTTTCAGCTCAGTTGTCCTGTTCTTTGAAACATCCCTGGCTTAAGGTATGATGTCGGATGGGCTATAACACAGCTCTGAGTCAGAAAAGCTTGATTTAAGTAGTAACTCTATCATATCCAACTGTAACTTGGCTTAACTTTTGGGTTTTGCACCTCTTCATTGAGGATAATAATTTCTTCCTCATCCATTGAGATATTTTAAGCAAGGTAATGACACTATTATCTCATTTCTGTTTCTGCAAGCTCAGGCTGGCTAGCAGCGCGGCTGGTCTACACGGGACAAGGATGGAAGCAAGCAATGCAGGAGACAGGTGATGAAGCCTAGCACCTGTGACTTGTTTCCGATCTCAAAATGTTCCCCGTCTGCAAAGTCCAGGCAGTGGGGGAGAAGCTCCTTCAGCTTCCTATAACCTGGAATATTCTCTAATTCATGTATCTACCTATTTTCCTTACCCCAACCTAGATTATTGACTAAGATCCTGGGCTTTGAAGTCAGACCACTTGGATTTAAACTTGGGTTCTACTATGTAACTAGACATGGGGATTCGGGCACATGATTCAGTCTCTCTGAGACTGTGTCCTCATCTCTAAAATGGAGATAATAAAACCTGCCTCAGAGATTTATTGTGAAACTTAAATGTAAAAACACATGGAAGTACTAAGCACATGGTTGAATTCTCAAAAACATGTTCTGTCACTAGGTTGTCCTTAGTATTCTTATCATTAGCAAGATTATCAATCACCACTTGCTGGTTGACACCACCAAGACATCGTGTGTTCAAAAGAAGTTGCTCCTTCTTTTTGACCTTGCAAGGGCGTGTGTATTATTATTCCTCTTTAATTACATGAGGAAAATGAGACACAGAAAGATTAAACAAGTAGCTCCAATGGGACCCAGGCCTGCCTTGGGCATGATATCATTTGGGGGGGATTTTGCAGACTGGCAAGTAGAAACACTAACATTATCTTTCACAATGCATGCAATTCTAGGTGATGTTGTGGAGCAAGAGAAAGATCCTGTGGTTGGCCAAGTGTTCCCTCCAGGAGTCACTGGTCCCAGCAGAGTAAGGAGTTCTTGCTGGAAAGGTTGCCACAGCCACATGTGTTCTCAGCAAAGCAGGGTATCAGTGAGTGATGGGCCGATGATGCCCTGCTTTGGGCGGGCTGGCCCCATGGCCACACTGAGACTTCTGCCATGAATTTAGGAGTATATTTTAAAAGAGTAACTTGAGGATGTGTCAGCAGGTTCATAGCTGCTGACATTGTATGCCTCTGTGGTTAATGAGGGACATCAATGTGGGTGGCTTTGTGTGGAGGAAGTAAGTGACATGCGTGAGAAAATCTGCCTTTTTCCCTCACACCAAAATTTACCAAAAGGACAAAGCATCCTGGGCACAGGACTGTCAAATGGGGAGAGCCCTGACGGCGTCTGGCTGGTGGCATTTCTTACCACAGTGATATCCCAGGCAGCAAGTGGCACTGCCTTGAACTGACCTCTGTCACCCCTGCAGGAGACCAGGAGAAAAAGCTGTGAGGCACCTCCCTGGGATAAATAGAGCAGTATTTCTGTGCTATTGCTGTTGTGATCGTGGTCCTCACCATCCTGTTCTTCCCATCACTGCAACTATAGCAATTGACTTCTGGAGAATGCACACAATTCTTATGCAACAGTGTCAGAATAGAATTTTTAGTTTTAATGGCAATAAATAATTACAGTCATATGATTCATCTTATTTCCCACTCATATGCTGTAACTGGACTCTCGGCTTCAGCTTCTGATAGTCCGCTTAACATAGTTCCCATCTCTAGTCTACTGATGCTTTTTTTGTTTTAGCATTAAGAAGCTCTTCGGGGGTTTGTTTCCCACTTCTGAGACGCAAAAAAGAAGCCCTTCAGTACCAGGAAAGCGTTTAGAGGGTAGAGTAGGTCCTTGGGAGCTGATCAAGAGCCAGTCAGCTATGAATTAGCTGAGAGTCCAGGGGTTTCCGCTTAGTTTAGCCATTACTTACTGCCTAAGCACACCATTGTGCTTGTCCCTCTGCCAGAGACAGGGAATTAGAGGTGAAACCCTCATGGCCATTCCCTTGAGGGGCCTCACAGCCTGGCAATGGAGACAGAAACAAGTAGGGAGAGAGAATGTGCCCAGCTGGACCTGGCAGAAAGGCTGGGGAAGAAGCCAGCAAAGGTCCTCTATCCTGGCCCTGGGATCAGAGAAGGCTTTGTGCAGGAGGACATGCCTTCATCTTACTGTTCACCATGTTACGTATCACTCATTCATTACTGAGCCCTTACTACATCAGACTCAGGGCTAGGTGCTAGGGTCACGACAGCAAATGAATCAGACAAGTTTTCTGTCTTCCTGGGGTTTCTCTTAGAATCTAGAGGAAGCACAGAGGAACCACAAGGAAGGAAGAAGTGATGGGGTGTGGAAGGGGGAATGACATTTAGCTGGAGAGAGCGGTAAGGATAAAATAATGCAATGTTCTGCTTCATATGTGCAGGGGCTACCATGGCTTTTAAGCATTACCATGAATTGACAGACTGGGAGTTTCTAACCTAGAAGAAATTTCTGTGACTTGCAGACAGGTAAAGGCAGGATTTTCAGCCACACTAGATCAAGTTCGAGACTTGACTTTCTTATGTCCTCTACTTATCCCTGTGTTTACAACAGCATCTAGTAGGAGGTCAACAAATTCTTGTGGAACCATTACATAAATTAATTAAACTTTGACTCTTTGATGGCTTGGTGAAGACTCTGCAACCTTCAACTGTAAGGTTGGGCAGAGCTGAACAAAGTCTTTGAATCAATAATGCTACTTCCAACTCCCAGAGAGCAATGCAGAAAACATTCTTTAGTAATTAATGAATCTCAGGGATGATCACAGCCACGTGGCGGACACTCTCCACTGACAGCTAAAACGCCACATGCCAGTATAGATGTGTGGAGTTCCCAGTTGATGTTTATGGCTAGGGCAGCTGAATGGGACTGTGAGTTTGAAGATGTTCCTTTGGTCCAGAATATTTGGAGAATGGAAAAAACTCATGTTGGTATCATTCATTCACTCAACAAGCATTTTTGGAGACCAGTTGTGCAGATGCTGTAGTAAATAGATCTTGACCCTTGGGATACCCCCTCTTTGGGAAACTTGCCTGGACCTCTTACCCCTTCCCAGCAAAGCTAACCCCTCTGTCTTGGTGCTACTTCTCTACTTTATGTTGGGTTTGATCTCTTTTGTAATTATATTTTTCTTTCTGGATCCACTCCTAGAGTGTGAGCTTCTCCAAGGCAGGTTCTCCATTTTATTCAACTTTGATTCTTTGATGGTTTGGTGAAGACTCTGCAAACTTCAACTGTGAGGTCACAACTTAGCAGGAGAAACAGGCATTGAAAGCAACAATGCATCAGGGCTCTCATAAACTTTCAGGGCATTATGGGAACATGAGCAGAGATGACTCAGTTTACCTGGGTAATGAGGGTTGTGAAGGCATTGCAAAGAATTGGGAGATGAAGAGGATTTTGTTGTGAAGAAAAGATCCTGTGAAACCAAAAGTAGTTTTTGAAGTCACACTGGGGTGTTCATTGGATGCCTGCTGGGTTCACTCTCCCTATTATCCTGTGGGTCCAAGACATAAGCTGGAAGCAGCAGACCTAGTGTTGACATGTTTCTTACTCCCCATCATTTCTGATAGCCCATTTTATAGGTGGGGGACCCTGGATCTGGGAAAGGAGAAGTGCACAGTGGAGCAGAGCTGTCTGCCGATTGTTGATTCTGTGCTTCTGCCCACCAATGTAGCTGCCTCCTGTTGCCTGTGCTCGCTTGCCAGATGGAGTCTTGGAGTTTTTTGCAGGAGGAGAGAGGATTTCCTTTTGGATGTTGTTCAAATGGGTCAGACATGTTGCTTCCTTATCTATTGTTGATGCTGAGGATGAGCCAGCTGGGTCCTTGTGTTTCCAAGACACATCTGAACAGCAAGAGAAGACTTAGGCTCCCCTGATAATAAAGATCTCTCTCTCCCTCTGTTTCTTCTTTCTCAAATTTACATTAAAATTAGACAAGTTTAGACTGAATGAGACCAGGCCCTTACTAAATAGTCAATGAGACAGGACATGAAGAGATTCGGAATGGCTGTAACGGAGAGAATTGTGTCTTTACTACACATACACACTGTTGTGCATCTGGGGTTTGTCCAAGGTGGTTTTTTGAAAAGTAAATTAACATGCAAATTAAAATGCAAATTGAATTATGCAAACATATGAAAATAAGACAGTAAGAAACAATTTAGTCAAGCATTCCTACTTCCCACCCTTGACAGAGGTATTGCATGAGCAGAGTTCTTTGATTCTTATCGAACTCTAGACAAGAATCTTATTTTTGTCTTTCCTTGGATCATCACTGCCCGGTTCTCCCCTCTAGGGGAGAGGCCATGAGAAATGGCCTTCATTAGCAGGGCACTTACTGTGTATCAGATCCTGTTCTAGGCAATTGTTATCTAATGCAATGCTCACCGCAATACTATGAGGAGTAGACAATCATCACTGTTGGACAGATGAGAAAACAAAAGATCAGACTAGTGGATGGCCATTTCCAAGGTCCCTTGGCCATTTATAGGTAGATCTGGAATCTGTATGTGACTTGATATTAGGCTAACTTGAGACAATCGATACCCCACGTGTCTTTCTAGTTTTTGGCTCTGCTTCCACAGTATGAGGGCTTTTCTCTCCTTCCTCACTCGATGCTTCTAAGACCTCTGTTAGCTTTAGAGGCTACCACTATCTTTGTTCACATCCAGTAGGAAAGAGACATTTGCCCAGGGAAGATGAAGGGCACTTCTGTTTCCTAGAAGCTCTACCAAACATCTCATTGACTCTGGCTCATGTGCTCCTGGCTAAAGCCGGTAATTGAAAATGGGCAAAGGTTGATGGTGCCACTTGGAAATTAGGATCCCGTTAGGATGAGGAAGGGAGGCGGGCCTACTGTGTGGCAACCATGATGTCTGCTATCTGGTGTTTGCAAGATACCAATGGTAGGAATGTACTCTGGGAAACACATTAAAAAGTAGAAGTTGAAAGAGTATTTAGCTTGCTAGAGTGATGCCCCCTAAATCCTTAATGACATATTTAAACTCATATTTAAATTAACCCCTTTTACTAACATATTAGATTTTTCACATTACAAAATGTTCATGATGCTTAATTTGAGTTTCATAGTATCACTTTGGTATAGGTTTTATTGTCTCTATTTTACATGATGAGAAGAAAGCGCTTTAAGGGGTAAAGTCAAACTCAAGTTGAGATCTTTAGTTGCCTTCTTCACTGGTCTCACAGAGTGCCACATTTAAATACTAGACTTGTTTTTCAACTAGTTCAGAGCCCTAATAAGTAGATGGTCATAAAATAATGTAGTTGAAAAGCAGTCCGCCCCTCCTCTTTCTGAAAATGTTCGGGGCGTGTCGGGGGTCAGAGCCATGTGCTGGTAAGAGCAGGTGGCTCTGGGATTCCAGGCAAGTTATGCATCACTCAGAACCGGGTTTTCTCATCTTGTAAAGTGGAAGTAATCTTACCTATCTCATTTTTTTTTGGAATGAATAAGTAGAATACTGGAAATAAAAATCTCAGTCCAGTGTCTGGCACAATGTAGAAATTTAGAAATGTGGACATTTGGGCTGATGGTCTCAGTTTGCTTGGGGCTGAGGAGGTTCCTGGGGTGGGAGGTTCTCAGTGTTAAAAGAGAGAAAATCTCAGACAACCTGGAACTACTTGGTCAGCTGGCTCTTACCGGTGACTGTAACTCCGAGAATGAGATGGCAGGGGTACAGAATGCTCTTAGTCTTTGGTTAAATGATCTGGTTTAAAATAAGAAATTCTAAGTCTGGACACCCCGAAGTTTTCCCAAGCTAAATGGTGACTGCTGGACTGCTGGACTGAGTGGCTCCCAGGCCTCACTCTGACCCATTAGGTGAACAGAGAGTCCCACCGCAGGGAGTTGGAATGACTGGGATGTCATTTGCAGATGTGGGAGTTTCCTGACTTGGGAGCAGAACTCTAGATGGTAGTCAGGCTGCTGACCTTGATGGGTCCTTTCCCTTCACTGGGGCCCTGTTTCCTTTTCTGGAGAAAAGGAGCAAAACTGAGTAGCAATAACAAGATACATTTCTCTAATCCTTTCAGTTGTTAGATCCATTTTTCACATCACTATCTCATGTAATTTTCACTGTGATTCAGAGGAAGGTATCATTACCTTTAACATTTGCTATCCCCAATTTACAGATGGGAAAGATGAGGCTCAAAGGAGACAGAGTGTCTTGCCCAAAGCCATGCAGCCAAGAAGTGATCCTGATGGAACTCAAGCTGAGAAGTTCTGGCTTCAGAGCCCACCTTTTTTTTCAATACACCTGTCTGCCTAGATGAGCACAAAGGGCACTTTCTGCTTCACAAGCTGATGACATGAAGCTGACATATTCTACCTTTAGTCTAAGTGATGAAGAATCACACAATCAATGTCTTGAACTAATGTTCTCAGGCTAAATGTCTTTTGTGTGGGGCCCCCCTCCATCTTGTGTCTGTTCTTTTCAGGCACAGGAAAAAAAGATCGGCAAGGGTTCCTTCCCCCATTAGAAGAAAAAACAAAATCTTCTCTAGCCTCTATGAAATAAGAAAGCAAGATGTTTTTATGGTCAGCGGATGCTTCGATCAGCAGGTAGCAGAATAAAAACAGACGGTCTAAGTGTGGACTGTGACTTCAGCAAATTTTTAATTTAGCAGAAACCTGATTACTCACGTATGCATGGTACACTTTCTCTCTCTTCCCCAGCATGTGCATGCTCACACACACAGATACACACATATGGACATACACAAAGCTAATCATGATCCAAAGAATTCTCTAGAAAGGATGGTTAATTGATTCTAAAAACTCCTCCATCAACAAAAGCAACGACACACTTGTCCAGCGTTCTGAGAAGTCAGCAGGAAGCTTTGTCCATGAATTCTCAGTTGCAAAGTAAACCTTTATTTCAGTACAACAAATTTTATGGTGCCATAAAAAGGAGGAAAGTCAACAGCTCTATCTAGTATCGACGGAACCAAGAAAATATTGATTATATAATGTTTGAAGGGCACAAGAACACGAATTCTTATCCTTAGTAAAGTACTTGAAAATCTTAGCAGTATGACATCTGCTTTTGCCCAAGAAAATCCTACATATTACTATATATATGTAATGCTTTATTACTTCTTCTATGAATGAATAAACCCTCCAAACCCAGTCTAATTTTTTCTGAAATAATAATTGAGGTGCCTTGTTTCTTCAATTTCTCTGAACTACCAAACCTTTAAGATTCATTCATTCATTCAACAGATATTTACCTGTGCAAGGCTGTGTTCCAGACCCTAGCAGTCTGGCTTGAACAGAGAAAGGAGATCAAGCTTAGGCAAGGCTTTTTTTAATAGGACTTAAAGCTTGACATGTGGGAACCACCAAGGCTTATCTCTAAAATATCTACTTCTTCCCATTGCCACTGCTACGGCCATGGCTCAGGACCTCACCGTTGCTTCTTGGGGCAGCTTCCTACCTACGTGTCTGCCTTTTGTTCTCCCCGTACAGGCAGAGTGATCTTTCAAAAAATGAACATGCCATCATGACCCTCCTTCTGGCTGAAAACATTTTCTGGTTCCTCACTGACTTACTGTTGGGGGAATTACTTTGTAAATTATATAACTGTCTAACTACTATGCTATACACCTGAAACTAATATACAAATAACATAAAATAATATTGAATGTCAACTGTAATTCAAAACAATTAAAAAGAGCAAAGCACAAGCTCCAATACCAGCCTGTGCAATCTGGCTGGCACCCTGCTTACCTGTCCTGCCTCAGGACTTCCTTCTAACTTCCCTCCTCTCCAGGGCCTCCCTGCTCATCTCCCTGCAGTTTCTGAAATCCACTGATCTACGTTCTTGCACACACTTCTCCTAAGGGAGTGTTCCAGCTGTGTCTCTGCAGGCTAGGCGTGGATGACTCTGTGATTGCAGTTATGGATGTGTGGTGAGGAACAGGGCAAGTGACACTCTTCGTTTATCAGACTACTTTGAGCCAAACTTCTTTTCCTCCTTCCAAAAAGTATTTCTTGATTCATATAACCAGGGAGGCAACTGACTTCATGCATAGATAAGTCTAGGGCCTTCCTTAGGTGGACTGCATCATTTACTACTTTTGAGGGTGCAAGAAAATGTCATCAGTTATCACATTAGACTAACAGGTAAAAACTGAGATAGCCCAATAATAGGGAAAGTATGTCATCAAAATGCTATCTCCTCCCTTCCCCTTCTTGCCTCTCCCTCCCCTTCCCCCCTCTCTCCTTGTGTCTCTTTGACTACATTCTCAGGCTGCTCCCACAAGGTGGCAACAATCTCCTCTAACAGCTACTTGAGTACTGTGGCCACCATGAGGGACACTCTAATTAGCCAGGTGTGGGTCAATGTCTACCCTGGAGTCACCCCACCAGATGACAAGAACTGTGAGCAGGGATAGGGTGATTTTTCATACTGGACATTTAGGTGCTTATATCCCATTAGAAGGAAAGGGTGCTGAGCAGTCAAAGCAATGAATGTGCATGCACCTTTTAGTAGTAGTAGACATGGGCTGGTAGTGAGAATACAAAAAGGCATAACATTACAAAATAAATGGTGCGCATTTTGATGTCTTGTATGAAATGGGAGAGTCTTTTGTAAAGCCAGCCACTGTTGACAATAGCGGAAACCTGATGTGTGGTATATGGAAACTGTAAATCTGAAATTGCTATAAAATAAAAATTTATTAAAAATTGTAAGCAATAGAAAAGTGTATCTTATACAGAAACTCAAAGGAATATCCCACAGATGTCAGAGAAACAAAGTAGAGTTATGCACCTTGTAGGAAAGAGGAAGAGAGAGACTCTATCCCTAATGTTGGCACTAAACACAGAGCAAATGTGTTTGTCCAGGGTAGCGGGAGTTGGAAGAACTTGTAAGATTCAGTCCAGTTTACTGGGGTTTAAGAAATCCTCTCTTCTGTACATCTGTATTTGTCAGAGAACACAGAGTAAACACTCAGGACTTATTCTATATTTCAGTTGTGTTTGTGCACGAATTCGTTTATGTCAGGGATACTACTTCTTGTAATTATATCACTTAATTATTACAAAACCTGACAAAATAGGTGTGCAAAAGGAAAGTGAATATATCTATGAAATTTAAGCCAAATGCACTGGAAAGACTTGATAAAGACAACTTGCTAATAACATTGCTGTTGAATTAGGTATGGTTGAGATAACTGTAAATGATTAGGAAAATATTATAGGAATCTACATGGAATCTGTAATCAGGTTTCTTTCCAAGTGTTTAAAGTTATTACTCCACTCCAGGGAAAAACTAGGACTTACATAATGGATATAGTACACAAAAAACATGATTTGATCTCCAATCACTGAACCCATAAATGGAAAACCCTGTCCTTAAATTAAAAGATCGGTGACTAAAGAATTATATACAGGTACATTCAATTAAAACCAAACTCTTAAAATATGTTCACCCATTTTAACACAGTTTTCAATGAACCAACCAACTTTTGGATTTATTCATCTTGAATAAAAGGGTTCTATTTTGTGGATGAATTGCAACAAATAAAAACTAAGTTAGGGAATTCTTTCTATAAATTCTTTCTAGCTTGCAAAATCTTTTCTAGATATGGTCTGTTTTCTCTGATTGCAATCAACCCAAGGATCAGTGTGTTATTTTTGATAGCATGAAGCAGAAATTTATAGAGATATAAAAATTGTTGGTTTGTATGCAATAAATTTCCATTTTTTCTTCCCCTGTCATTAGTTTTTGGAAAGTGTATTATTTCTCCCAAATAACTCTGTTGGAATAAGAAAACTAGATCACTGGAGCTGATGTGTATGTCATACACATATGGAAATTTCACAAAAATTACAGCTTTTATATTTTTAGGAGCTTCCTACTGTAGGCTTGGTTCTGGATTTTAAGCGACTATGTCCAAAATTTGTTTTATGGATCATTTACTCTGCAGATCACCTTATGGATTCGTCTTATGCTACCTCCTCACTCACACTCCTGATTAATCATTGTGTTGACTCACCCTCTCTCTCTTGCCCCACTGAGAGGTCCTTGGAGAATATATATCTCTTTGAAGATAGGTCTGGATTTGCTGTTGTTAAAAATAAAAGCACCTTAGCAGGACTGTTTCCTGTGTGTATACTGTTTGTTTGGTTACAAGTGTTTATAATTTGTTTAAGCCACAAAACAAACATCTTTACTTCCCTTTTATAGTTAAGAAAACTGAAATTCAAAGACTGGGAGTAATTTGTTTGAAACTCCTTCACTGATAATCACTAGACCTGCTTTTTGGATTAAGAATTTAGGATTTCAAATCCAGAGCTCCCCCCTGAAACACCAACACAAACATAAAGTATTACAGGTTTATTTGTTCCTTTTGGATTACTCCCGTCACACAAATCTTTGATTGCCTTTTATTAATTCGTTTAACAAAGACTTCATTGAGCATTCACGGTATAGTAGGCAATTGGCTAAAATATTAATAGAAGCATGTTATTCAAAAGCAGAAGCCCCATTCTGGGGATGTTTTGGGACTGAGGTTCACCCCTGAAACTCTTCCCACGTGCTTTTCCCATGCAGCCCACCTAGCAGTTGAAGCTCAGAGAAGCATAAATAGCCACGTTAGCATGCTGCCATTGGTTAATTATCGTAAGCAATATGATGGTGTGAACATGTGTTCTTGATAATTGCCACCATTTCCCATGGAGTGAAGTATATTTATTTACCACATTATTATTGCAAAAAATGTGTGTGATTTTGCTGAAAACCATGTAATTAACTTGTACCTCACTGTGTTATTTTAGCTTGAACTGCATCTGGTGACTTCTAAAGAGCTATTAGGAACAATGTAGAGCGTGCCTTGTGGTTCCATTGGTGAGAGGGCTTACAGGCTGAGCATATTTGTAGTTGATTATTTTTGTGCCAACTGTTGGTATCCATTTCAATCTATCGTGGGCTGGTGCCAGAGAGTACGTGCTTTAGTGTAGGACCTCACTGGTTTCTTTCCTGATTCTGCACAAGTGCTTTCCATTGACGTGTTTATTCTCACCCTTCAAATACCTGCAGGGTTTGCTCAACATAAAAGCAACAACCAGATCTATCCTTTCTATACTTCCCAAATTGTGAGGTTTACAATGCAGCTTTATGAATATGTGACACAGCCACCCTGGAATGGAGCACTTTGCACGTTCTATTTTTAAAGAGCTTCTGCCTTCCATGTCTGAGTGACGGAATCATTTTCATTCTCTTAATGTATATGTTTAATGTCATATCGGTATCATCTAGCATTTCCTAATAGAGGAGAAAACTTCAGCCCTCATTTTGTTTTACTAACTCAGTATCCGTTAACATTTGGTATATTTCCTTCCAGTCTTTTGTCCTCACACACGTGGTTTTTAAAGAAAAATAGCAGTAACCATTGTAGGCAGAGAATTTGATTTCTTTTCTCTTCACTTAATGGTATATCTTTATTTTCTTCTGCTCCAAAATAGTCTTATAGGAAACCTTTGGACATGAAATTGATTGGTACTTTGCCCTATGTTTCTGGATAAATATACCAAAAAACTCTGAACCTTACATATATAACAAACACAAGAGGACTCTGGAAGATGGAGAAAAGAAGACAAACCAGGTAGGGACCTCAGGACTCTGAATAACATTCAGTGAGTCCTCTGGATTTCTTTTGGCCTTACATATCCCAGACTGGATGCTGGAGAAGCTGGTATCCTGGATACACCAGTGTGTTCAGACCAGAAAGCCCCAAGGATAGATTTCTCTCTCTAGCCAGAGGACCAGGAAGGGGCAGCCTAACAAGAAAGAAAACTTTTAGGCATTGATCACCTGATACCACAAGAAAAAGAGCAGTCCCACATCACCCTTTTTAGCTGAGGCTACATGGGGAGCCTGGACTTCCACTCTCACCCAGCTGTAGGGAAGTACCCCAAACCCCTAGCTGGAATGGTATCAGAGAAGGCAAAGTAGGGACCTGGGACTTTCATCCTTGTGGGCAGTAATGAAGCCCTCCCCCTCATCCCCTACTTCCCACAATCAGCCAGAGTAGTAGCATCAGAGGCCAGCAGGGAGCCTGAACTCCCACCCCCATCCAAGAGCCACAAGGAACCCCTCCCCTTCCTTAGTGTCAACAGAGGCCTAGGGGGGCACCTGGAAGTGATGAGGTGGTGTCCCTCTTCTCTTTCTCTCTCTGGCTTGGTATCAGAGGAAGTGTGCTAGCTAACACAGAAGATCTAAATAAGACTCAGAATCTCAGAACCCCAGATGTCCAGAATCCATTTTAAAAAATTACTCATCATTCAAAGAACAAGAAAAATCTTAAGTGAGAAAGACAATCATGAGACATGAACACCTGCATGACAAAATATTAGAATTACCTGGCAAGGATTTCAAAGTAGCCACTATAAAAATTTTTCAATGAGCAATTATGAAGATGGTTGGAAAAAATAAAAACTAGTCTCAGCAAAGAAATCAGGTATAAAGAATTACCAAATAGAAATGTTAGAACAAAAAAAATACACTATCTGAAATAAAAATCTCAACAGTAGAGTGGAAGGACGGATAAAAGAAAACTCAGTAAAACCTTAAAATAAAACAATAGAAATGATTCAATCTGAACAACAGAAAGAAAATAGAATTTAAAAAAAATGAACAGAGCCTCAGGGACCAGTGGAACTAACATTCATGTCAGAAGGAGAGGAGAAAGAGGGTAGAGCTGAGAAAGTATTAAAAGAAATAATGGCTAAATTTTCCAAATTTGACAAAAGACAAACCTATAGATTCAAGATGCTGAGTGAAGCTTGAATAGGATAAACTCAAAGAAATCCATGCCAAGATGCATTCTCATAAAACTTCTGAAAACTAAACAAAAAAATATCTCAAAATCAATGAGAGAGATATGACATTTACCCGTAGGGGAAAAAAAACACAATGTGAATGACAACATATTTCTCATCAGAAACCATCACTATAGCCAGAAAGTAGTGGGATAATGATTTCTAAATGCTGAAAGACAAGAACTGGTAATCTAGAATTCTACATTCAGAGAAAATATCCTTGTAGAATAAAGTAGAATACAGACATTCTAAGGTGAAGGACAACTTAGAGAGTTTGTTACCAGCCCAGGAAATTGTCTAAATGAATTTCTCTAAACAGAAAGTAAAAGACCCCTCTCCCCAAAGTAGGAACCTTAAAATGTCAAGAAGGAAGAAAGAAAAATAGAAAGAATAAAAATATGTATAAATGCAATAGACTTTCCTTTTCCTCCTAAGATTTCTAAATTATGTTTGATGGTTGAAGCAAAAATTATAACACTGTCTGATGTGGTTATCAAAGTATGTCAAAGCAGGAAGTATTTAAAACTGTTATGTTATTGATGGGAGAAGGCAAAAGGAAGCAATGGTGGGAGTGTGACTATGAAGGGGAGATCTTTGTGGTGATGGAGTAGATCTGTATCTTGACTGCAATAGTGCTTACAGGAATCTACACGTATGATAAAATGGCATAGAACTGCACACGTGCATTGTACTTCTGTCAATTTCCTGGTCTCGATATTGTTTGAAATGGTTTCATATAGTTACATAAGGTTTACCCATTGAGGAAACCTGAACAAAGGGTGCATGGTTCTCTCTGCTCTATCTTTAAAATCTGTCATTTAGATCATTAATAATGATAGATTATAAATCTGAAATTATTTCAAAACAAAAAATTTTAAAGAATGAAATACACAGTGAGTACATAAACAAATTTTTGTGTATCTGTACGATGGAATACTACTCAGTGATGACTTGGATGAATCTCAAATGCCTTATGCTAAATGAAAAAAATGCATGGACAGAAGTCTATACACCATCATTTCATTTACATAGTGACTTGGAGAATGCAATACTACAGGGAAAGAATCCGATCAGTGGATTCCTGGGGGTGGGATTGGCTACTGAAGGGAAATTTGGGGGTGACGGAAGTGTTCTGTATCTGTGGGGATGACATAGCTGTAAACAATTTCAAAACTTATAAAACTATGTACATTCTACCTCCATAAACTCAATTTAATAAAAAGGAAAAGGAAACATGATAATATATCCATAATAATTGAGTATTTATATTGTTTTTCTTTTGTCACTATCCAAAACTACGCTCATAAATCCCTGGGAGCAAGTAACTTTGTTTCTGTGGGGCCTCTCTATTATTTCTGTAGGTTGTATTCCCTGAAGTTGAATTGCAAGAGTGGATAGAGAGAAGAAGAGGAGTAAGTGTTATGAACATTTTTACAGCCTTTGAAAAATAATTGCAAAATGACTTCCCAGAAGTGTACTTTCTTTTAACCAGTTTATAATGCCACTCGGAGGGCATAAAAGTCCTTCTCTCTCCACGCCTCTGTGGGCACTAGCAGTCTGACTGCTAGTGTCACTCGGTTCCATTTGTTTCAGATGTCTCTCGAGAATTAAAGGGTTTGTATTTACTTGAGGCTTTATAATTATGGCACACAGGATTAGTTGGGCAGAACTGAGCCCATGCTATTTACAGTTCACTAAACATCCCCTTAAATATTCACGCTCATGTATGACAAACTATAAATACTACTCATGAATACCTAGAGTGTGTGGTTCTGGTAATCACCACCAATTTTCTTCACCAGAATATTGGTGACATTCGCAGACAGAAGAATTAAAGAGGTGTCTCTATTCTGCTTCTGGAGTGGGGTCCTTTTTTTGTCCTCATTCTTTGTCCTCTCTCCATCATCATTCCATCATCCATCATCTCTCCAACATCATCATTCCATTGCATATACCTTTCTATTCTACATTTTAATGATGGTCTTTGTTTGGGTTGATATATTAGATTAATTTTCACTGTGTCTTAAATATGATTCAATCTGTCACAAAACTGCTTAAACATAGACACTTTAGGATCTACTATCTTCATCTACTCATTTTCTACAGTTGCAGAGATAGCTTTTCCTACTTGGTATTGTTGGGTATGGTATGGACAACAACCTACCCCAAAGAGATGTGGTTTTCCCTAGTACTTTTACTGCACAACACACCTGCTGCAGTTGACTCTAGAAGGGCTTTGCCTCCACATTGCACTGGCAGGCCCTGTTTTACAGCATCTCCTGGCATTTGGTTGAATATGAGCTATTTCTAGGTAAGCATCACCCTAGAAAGCAATCCCCTACTTAATGAGAAGTCCCCTACTACATTTTCACTTTCTCTCATACCCTAACGTATGGACATTTTCATTTTATCTCCTTTAATTTTCAGATCACTCTTCAAAGGAGATATTAACACTCCATTCTGCATGTACAAACTATGATGACAAAGTTCTCCCACTCTGCTGGAAGTTATTCTCTAAACAAGATGTGACCCTGCTCTGCAGAGAGCTGGCCAGGTGGACTCCACCTGCACTCAGGGGAGATCTTTGCTGCTGTCCTGCCCTGGCCTTGCCCCACTCCCATGTTGGATTTGAACCCAGGCCTCTTGTCTATCATGTCTTCCTCCACAGTAGCACCTATGACACACCAGCTCCACTCTAGGCTTTTGGGGATGCTTCAGTGAATGAAACAGATTTCTGTTCCTACCTATGATGTTTACACTCCAGTGAGGGAGGCAGAACAGACCATAAATCACAAATACTATAACTTGGTACATGACATTGTACATGAGAGGTGAGTGTTATAGAGAAAAGTAAAAGTAGAGGAGAAGAAGCCATCAAGAGTGTCGGGGCTTGTGGTGACTGCAACTCTAAATGGGTGGGTAATGATAAACCTCACTGAGAAAGTGACATGGGAACAAAATCTGATGTCTGTGTAAAGAGCTTTCTGGGCACAGGGGGCAGCTGGTACAGGAGACCTAATGTGAAATGTGAGTTGTTTGTGGCTGGGTGACGAGGGGCAGGGTAGAAGAAGCTGCAAAGAGGTTAACAGGGAGGCCAAATCACAAGGGCTCTCTAGGCCACCTTGGGATGTAAATCTCAGGCCAGAAAGTCCATTGTCATGAGCAGTTTTATGTAATATATTTGATAGGTAAACCATCATTTAACCCCTCAGTGTGGATTCCGCTGGCCAAATCCTGCTGTAGAAATGTTCTGGAAATCTTCACTCTTATTTCTAGCAAGACTTGGCATCATTTCGAAACTGTTCAATCAACCCAGTAAACATGAATTAAACATTTATAGTTGTATTAAATATTCGAAAGATAGGAGCCAAAACAGTCTATCAAGTAATTGTACATATTTGTGCATTTACAAAATGCATATTCATGAGAGCTATGTAAATATATATTTAGTCATTTCCTCTTCCATGTGAAGAGCCACAGCTGAACTGCAGATGGTAACTTTCTTGCATGTAATTATGAGAATGGCATAGTAAACCATTTTGAAATTGGTCTTAGGAAGAGATCATTGTTTGGTCATTTCATTAATTCAGTGCTCTTAGAACTGGGGAGAAGAAAGTTCTGGAATGTGTCTGTCCTTGTAGCAGGCGTTTGAGAAAAATAAATGTTCTGCAGATAAATACCCTCCTGCACCAACCAGTCTCTTCCCCACAGAAGTGGCTCCCACACTATTTTCCACCCAGAGTCACAAAAGGGAAGATGTTCATTGCGGAACACATCCAGGGTTATGTGAAGCGCTGATGGTCTGGCCATAACTAGACCATTCTCTCCCATTCACATAAGCACATTGGAATGCTAGGAAATGAGAATATGATATTTTGGGGTTAATATTTAATTTATTTTAATTTATTCAAAAGCATAGCCCACTTCAGTATGGTATCTATTCATAGAAACATGACTGGCACCCCTTCACAACTGCTCATGACAACTCCTGCGGGCCCTTCTGCCTCGTCTGCGGAATTTCTGGATAAAAGAGATTGTTGAGAGCATACACATACTAATTTTGTCTTTGTGTGAAGATCCGATGTGAAATCTTTCTGGGAATCCAAATTTTCTAAAGGGATCTCTATTTCCTAAGGTCCTGGTACTCACACTAACACTTTGCTAAGACTCTGTAAGACCCAATGTGTATGGGGGGTAGGCACTTTCAGAAACTAAGCCTCTTCCTGTACCCTCTACTCTTCCCCAGATATTTTGAGGAGATTGAGAAAAGAGAAGATAGAAACAGACAGATGGACACATAGACTGATAGATAGATATATTAGGAGATATAGCTGGTCTCTGTATCTACATATCCCTGAACTCCAACTAGCTGACTGTACTGTTTTGCATTCTTGACAGAAATAGGCAGAAATGAAACCATAGTGTATGACACTGGCTATCACTGGTTATCACTAGGTGGGACCTTAGCCTAGTGAGGTAGACTGATATTTGGTTAAGCCTTGAGGATTCAGGATGCCTCTAGAAGCAGACTGAACACAGGCCATTGTCTCTAGGAGTCTCCCTTTGGGAGACAAAGATATTTTGATCCTGTAATAACTTAGCAGTAAGAAACAACCACTAGATTAAGTGAGCCATGTGGTGACTTGGCTTGCCTTAGCCTTTCTGGACCTTCACATCACAGTCAGAGTAAAAGCTATAGTCTCACTGTGACTTACAAGGCCCTTTGGGATCTGTCCCCCCAGACCTATGACTTCATCTCTCACGTGTCTTCTACTCATTCATCTTCACTCCACTGGTCTCCTTGCTGATCCTTGAACTACCTCAGGTCCTTTGCATCTGCTGTTCCCTCTGTCCAGTGTGATCAGCCTGATGTTTGTGAGGCTGCCACCCTTACTTCCTTTAGGTCCTTATGAAAAAATGACGTCAGTGGGGCCTTCTCTGATCATCTAGTCAAGATTTCATCTGCCTTCCCAACATTTCATTGCCCATCTTGATCTTTGCTTCTGAGCTCTTGAACACACTGTACTTATCTCATGTAGTGTCTGGCTTCCCACTGCAATGTGCATTCCACAGGGGCAGGGATTTTGGTCTATTCTGTTCATTGCTGTGCATGCAGCATCTTGAACGGTGCCAGCCCCATGGTAGGATTCAGTATTTACTGAAGAAATCAATGACTGTATACCCAAAGGCAAGTAGCATTCATAGAGAAGTAGCAGAAAGAAGCATTGCTAATGAATATAGGTTTTATTTCCTGTCCATGGTCCATCCCTATAAAAGCCCTTTATTCTTAAGCAAGTGGGTTTGTCTTTATTGCAAAAAAAAAAAAAAAAAAAATCCCTCTAAGCACGAGAATAGTCAAACTAGGAAGATCTAATTGTTTTCTCAGCACGCAGGGATCCTTGGAGGATTGGGTTCCCATGCAGTGAACAGTTGTGTGGGTTCTCTTCCCTGCTTCCTTTCCCAGATAACTAGGTCACAGACAACTGGTGTTTCCCCATGTGGCTGAGGGGAGCAGGCACAGAAATCCCCGCCTCTTCTTTCTTTGCTTTTTGAGCACTGCTGAATGCCTCCTAATGATTTCATCTGCTTGGAGGTCTGCTGGTTTTTCGCTTCTCATAGAAAGTGGTGGTGCCGGTGGGGGGGGGGGCTGCTGAAGCATGCTCTGAGTACTGACTTGAAACATGCTTTGATGAATTAGCAAAACCCAGCCAAGCATTTACTTTAAATTTTACCCTTGATTCCTCCTCTAGCAAACAATTAAGGGGCAGCGGTGGCTTCCTTCAGGGGAGACCAACGCCTTATGTCCTCTGAGAAGCAGCTTGGCATTCTTTCAGATGATGAATGGCATGGACCAGGAGCTCTGGTAGGTTGCCTCATCTTCCAAGCATCCAAATAAGTACATATATAAATGCATGAAATAAAATAAAATAAATTGAAATCACAAATGAGGAAACCAGTTTAGGTTACCTCCAAGTCCCATGATTGACATGGGGGCTGGGAAGTGCCTCCTTAAATTTAGCAGTACGGTGAGCTGAAGAGCAGTGAGTCACCACATGAATAACAGGGCCCAGCGACAAGGTATCGCATTCTCTTCCTCTGGGTGAGCAGCCCTGTCCAGCCTCAAAAACTCCTGAGTAAGGGGAAAATGTCTCTTTAACAGTATTAAGGGACAATTTATTATGTGTATCCTTCCAAGGAAGCACAATGTCAGTGCAGGCCCATTGCATTTGCATTATTTCCAGACAACAGTGGCAGCAAAAAGGGACACCAATTCATTTCAGAGCAAGCACAGGTGAATTTAATGTCTATTGGGACTGAGCCAGAGAAGACTTAACCCACTCTGGGCTCTTGAGTGCGTGAGGGGGGACCACATGTTTTTGGAGAGGTCTTAACTGACTTCTTTGTTTAAATTCAGCTTCCCTGAGCCTGTGCTTCTCAATCACTTGATCACAAAAGCTCTTGCAGTATGGAAGGGACGGAAAAAAAACACTTTGTTTAGAAATGGAAAATCCGGTTTTATGTCCTGGCCCAGCGAATCCTTTTCTCAGTGACCTGGACAAATAATTTAGCCCTTTTAAGATTCATTTCTTTTGTAAATGGGTCTAAGAATACTACCCTGCAGGGTTGTTGTGAAGATCCAGTAAGCAAATGTATCAGAGAGTGCTTTGTTTGTGATTTATATATGTGCCATTGTTTTGGGGTGATGGCAATTTGGGATTCTGAGCAAGGAATTTACCTCAGAAGAATCATCCAGGAAGAGGTCATCACAGTTACCCTTTGAAGCCTGGCATTAGAGAATTATAGAAATGCAGAAGATTATGGTAGGAAGTATATTGGAGACAGCTCTTCTATGGCTCTTCTTTCTCACATGAAGCAACCGGGTATAGGGAAAGAAGGAGGCTGAGCATCCCAGGGATGATGTGAATCTGAATTATCTTTACTCTCTGTTCCTTACTGGTATGCTTCAGGACATCCTGTACACATTGAGTGCTCAATAAATGTTGGTGGAAGTAAGTGAACTCAGTTTCAAACATGACCAGGGTTGCTGTTTACAATGGTAGGCTAGAATGTTTACTCTTTGATCCATGCTCCAAGTATCTCTTATTTAAATATCTAACCTTGCAGGGAACATATTTACTGGTCACTCAAGTCATTTTGAAGAGAAACATGGCCCATGGAAGCAGCAACATCCTGGTGAAGGCCTCTAGTGTCATCTTGGCTGACAGGAATTAAGTGTCGAAGAGCATTTCATTCTTATTAAATCATCTTTCAATAATAACTTTCACATATACAGCAGGACAAATCTATAGCATGTTGCCTGATACATTACTTTATTTAAGTCTCTGAAGAGTCTGATGAAGTAGGTACTATTTTATTCCATTTCCTAGAATGAGAAATCGAGGCTCTGAAAGTGGGGGACCCTCATAGTAATGTACAGACACTGCTGGTACTGGTACTTGAACTCAGAACGCTGGATTTTAAGGGCTTTCCATGAACACTACCCCATCAAACACCAAATACCCTTTGCTTCTGTTTCTCTTTCCCTGTTTTTCCTCTCTCCCTTGTTTCCTAAAAACTCTTATTAGCTTGGTGTTAGTGCCATGCTGGGCACTGAAGGAGGTGAGAAATGAATAGAGAAACAGGTGAGAAATGAATAGAGAAGTTTTTTGAAGCATTGGTAAGAAGAGAGTTTGCAGGTAGAAAGGTAATTCCAAATGCTGGTGACTTTTGTTAAGCACTAACCCTGATGGTCTCCAGCCTGAAAGGGTTCATTGACAAGAACCTCACTGCCTGGAAGATGGAAGGTTTTATGGTCCTGTGAAAACCTTCCCAGAATCCCAGATCACCTCTTTCACAGTATCCAGTCTTCCAAAGTCCATGCCTTCACTTTCCACTCCATCTTTGGTATGATGAATGAAAGATGGGTGTGATGCACCCAAGTGGAATCTGCAAATTGCCGATCCTTTAAAACCTACTTTTGTAAATACCAATAAAACAAGTCTCAACAGTCCTTCCTCAGCTTAGGGAACTCATTCAGCCAGGAGCTCTGAAGGAGGGAAGCTACTCCCTAAGGACTTTTGTCCTTTCACAGAGCTCACCTGAAACTGAAACGAGGCTCCGCAATCTTCCCCTTTTCCTGCCTTGCTTTGATTTGAAGTCAATTAGTCTGTAATCTCTTCTGATTTCCTTCCTTTGTCTGCCTTCACTTTGTCTAAACAACAGAATTGGTTATGTTTGCCAGATGAATTATTCCACTCCAAAATATCCAAGTCTGGAAGAATACCTCATAGGTATTCAATAAGTATGTGTTCAGTGAATAAATTAATAGATGGATGAATGAATGAATGAATGACTGGACAATAGTCAGGCTTGATTCTGAGTCTGTCATTTATCTGTTGTCTGACTTTAAGAAAAGTATTTAACCTCTTCACCCCTCTGTTTCTTGTCTTCCCAAATTGTGTGTGGCAACTGAAAATGACTTTGGACGGAAAAGGGTGGGGACAAACAGCAAATTATTCAAAAATCCATGTGTAAAAATAAACACATCTTGTCTGTTCACTGACTTTGTGGAATCTCTTTTATCTGGTTAATGTCTTCCTGTGCTGGAGGAAGCAGAATGAAAAGCCAACACAAAGAATTTTGCAGAGTATCTGCCCTTGACTTGAATTTCTTGCCCACTCAGATTCTCTTTTTGTGTTCCATGCTCTGTTCTGAAGAAGATGGACAGAAATTCCCCAAAGATTTCTTTCTATCAAGCTCTGCCCCTGCATAGCACCTTTCACATGTCTCCCAATGACACTTCCTCAATTGCAGCGACTGTACCTTTTTTCTTAATCGTCCTATCACCTGAAACAGGGTCTGGCACACACCTGTAGAGATTAATGTTTGCTGAATAAGCTAAATTATCAGTGGTGGATATCGTGCATTCTGGCATCCTGCGGTACCTGCCTTTGCAAAGGATACTCATCCAAACTAGCAGAAGAGAGAACTTTAGGTACGGACACTCTCTCTTGTGCAGTCATACCAATGCCCACTCTGTGTGCTTAAAAAGAATAGCTTGCTTCAGATAAAGCTGCATGTGATGTCCTGTGGTGGTTCATATACTCCAGTTGGCAGAAACAGCTGGGCTGGCTGCCTATGACTCTTTAGAGACTCTGATTCACTAGTTTTGGGGTAGAACCTGGAATAAAAAAAAATATTCATTCTATCATCTATTATCTATCTATCTATCTATCTATCTATCTATCTATCTATCTATCTTCCATTTACCCACCCACACACCCATCCATCTTCCCACATCATCCAAAAGTTTGGGCAACACAGTGGAGAGAGAGGACCACTAGAACTGAAGTTCAGAGACTTGAGTCAGATGGAAGGTCTACCACTCATTAGTAACTATAATAGTAATTTATTTTCTTTAAGACTTAGGGAGCCTATCTGTGAAAGGACCACAAGAATCTACCTCCTAAGGCTTTCCAGAGATACAATGAAATAATATGTAAACAAGAGAGACACATAGTAGGTTCTCAAAATGCCAGTTGGATATGAACATGCTTAATAGTAGAAAGTGGAAGGAGACCAAGGTTTCTGGGCTAGTTCATGACCAGGAAGGAAAAAAATCAGTGATTTGGATACAGGTAGAATGTGATGATTCATTGGCTGTTTTAAACTGCTTAGTGTATGGCAATATAGAAAGGGTTCCTAGCCAGTGAATCTGTTCCCCAGGGGCATGAGGAAATCCTTCTTTCACAGTTGTTAGTTCAAGCCAGAAGTTGATAGGATTAGCCCCCAGAGAAGTTAAGAGCAGAGACATCCGTAAGTCACAGTGTGAGAAATTCTCTTTGCTTGGGGAGCAGGAGGGAGACCACTCCTGTAGGTGCTTCCAAAGGGCATGTCCAGGTTGTGGGACAGAGGAAGCTAGATGGTGAACTGGGCTGGTTATAGAGAACCAATTAGATGATGGGGTGGAGAGAGCAGACCTCCCTGTCTGTGCTCTCACACAGAGCTGCAAGGCTAGCTATGATCATGTGCTTTGCAAGAAACAAGTATTCTGCAAGCTTATGGCCAAATTGACGGGACTCTATCAGCCAGAAACATTTATTGTGTGCTTGTAACATGCAAATATGGAAGGAACTCAAAGCTTAATTAGCCTGGGCTGGGTGTCCCCTGTTTTTCTTCCCTTGGTCCCTATGGTGATTTTGGGCATGGCTCTTACTTTACTGGATAAAAATCACTTGACTTTGTCTTTTTCACTATATCATGTTTTTGTTTTTTTTTTTACTTTTGTTTCTCCAGTATGTAGCACACAATGGATACTGAAGACATTCAATGAAAGTAGCTTTGATGGAACTGAACTGTGACTATGAGCCAGAAACTTTTAAATTGGGCTTATGCCTCTCTGTGGTATAGGTTGGTGTGTTTGGAGTTATTTTATGTTGTAAAATCAATATGGACAGCATTCTGAACTCTCAGTTGTTCCTGAAAAATTGGTGAAAAAAAAGGCAAGGAACTTGACCCTGAATTATAAGGAAATACAAGTAGATATTGTAATCTTAAAAGGAACCTTGATATGTTATAGAGTAGGGTATCAAATTTGCATGAATTTTGAGATAAAACACTTCAAGTCCAAGTGCTCCTTCTTCTCCTGTGACTTCCCTGAATTGCCAGATATGTACTGTTCCCTGGATTATGTTGGCAGTCACAAGTGTGGCCAGCTACACAAAAGCAAGGACTGTGTTTTTGCTCCTTGATGAAACCCAAGTATCAAGCATAGTGCCTGGAACATAGGAGACATTCAAGAAAAATTTGCTAAATTATTTTTCATGCTCTTCTCTCTTTGAGTAGAGTGTAAGCTCCTGTAGGATGTCCTACTTATAAGTTTCTGGTGTCTGCTACATAGTAAGTTCTTGCTACATATTCATCACACACGTCATTGTACATCCACTAGACCTAGCATAGAGCTCTGAAATTGTTAGACACTTAGTGTATTTCATGAACAATGCCAGCTTTGAGGTCATGGAAAGCTATGATCAGATCCCACTTCTGCTGTGTAACACTTTGAGCACCTTCATACTTAACCTTCCTTAGCCTCAGCTTCCCTGTCTGGAGAATGAGAACAGTAATTCACATTTCACAGGATGGATGGCCAGTAGCGATGATATTTTTAATGTAAGACACTTGACCCACAAGTCTTCAAAAGACACTAGTCCCCTATTTTTGGTTGTTTCTGTCTAATTTCTAAACAGTTGTTTATGTGCCTTAGAATGGGATTTGAAAGGTCTATGTCTTGGTGTTAGTTCTAAGATGTGGCTCTGGTTCTGCAGAATGAGATTCTTCCTGAATCTAGTGCTGAGAAAATCCCTTACTGCCTTTGAGGTTTAATTTTTCTATCAGTAAAATGGGTATGATACTTGCAACAATTCTCTGCTGGTGTTCTGGGAGGAAGAATGAGATAATGTCTTAGAAGGAGCCTTGAGCTTCAAAGATGAAAGGTGATGTATAAATTCAAAGCCCAGAAGTGGTATGCTATTAGTCTTCAGTAGTTTTTTTTTTTATTCTTTTAGAGCAGGAGGATGCCTGACCTGCAGACATAGTCACCAGCTCTGTCTCCTTCCTGAAAGCCCTTTGACATGATGTGAAGACACCTGTGAGTGGGTTGCTTTGTTTTCTTGCTCTTTCTGCCTCTCCTTTACTTCATTTGCTTGCTCTGAGGTTAAAAGTAAAAGGGTGGGAGGAAACAAATGGAGCAATCACAGGAATAATTAATTGACTGTGGAGTTAGTAGGTGTGGGTTCAAGTCTTGATTCTGATTCTCACTTGCATTGGCACATCGATGACTACCTCTAGGTTTGATCTGAAAACAAGAAGGTTGGACTAGATAATCCCCAAGTTCCTAACCAGTTTTAAGAATGTGACCCAGATGCCTGTCAGAAGAACATGTGAGGTGTGAAAGTAGAATTATAAATTTTGGCAGAGCAAGACTTCTGGTCAAAATGGAGGTGTTAGTAGACATACTTCACCTCCTTGTGCAACCACAAAAAGGAATTATAACTAAATCTCAAAACAGAAGACACCCAGAACTATCAACAGTATGGAAGTTCAACAACCAAGAATTTAAAGAAGCCACATTTATCCAGTTGGGTAGGAGGGGCAGAGAGGCAGAGACTGGAGAGAAGCGAGGAGATGAGGTGTGGCATGGAGAGGTGGCAGCAGTTACAGAATGGGCATGGGTGGTCCCACATTCATGTGTGGTGGATAAAAATTTCGAGGGATACCTTGGTAATGAGTGATCCCAGTCCCAGGCCAGATTGCATGGCACAGGGTTACAGCACAAGGATGATAAGTCCCTATAACTTTTGGCTGTAAAAACCAGTGGGGGTTGGGGCAGCAGAAGAAACTGCTGGATTTTCAGGAAGCTTTGCTTAAAGGGCCCACATAGTTTTAAAACATATGGAAACCCACTCACTCTGGGATTCAAAATCAGGGCAACAGATGGAAGGGCTCCAGTCACATACAGGCAGTTGATGAAGTGACTGGAAATGCGGTGAGTGCCAGGCAAACTCCCAAAAGTCAGGCAGAAGCACAGTCCCCTCTATGAGTTCTCCCCCCACCCCCACAGAGCCACAAAACCAGTAAAGCAGGTTGCCCCACCCTGGCAATTACCTAAGGCTCTGCCCCACACAATTTACAGGTGCCTTTTACAGGGAGTAAAAGCAGCTCTACCTAATACACAGAAACAAACACAAGGAGGCTGCCAAATTGAGGAAACAAAGAAATATGGTCCAAATGAAAGAACAGAACAAAACCCCAGAAAAAGAACAAAACAAAATGGAGATATCAAACCTATCAGATGCAGAGTTCAAAACACTGGTGATCAGGATGCTCAAATAACTCATTGAGTACAGAAACAACATGAAGAAAGAAATGAAGTTTACACTAAGAGACATGAAGAAAAATCTACAGGGAACCAACAGTGAATGGAAGGAAGCAGGGATAAAATACAAATCAATGATCAAGGAAGAAATAAACATTTAGCCAGAAGAGAAAGAAGAAACAAGAATTCAAAAAAAATGAGGATAGTATAAGAAGAAGACTCTGGGACATCTCCAAATGTGCCAACATCTGAATCACAGGGATGCCAGAAGAAGAAGAGGAAGAGCAAGAAATTGAAGACTTATTTGAAAAAATAATGAAAGAAAACTTCCCTAATTTGGCAAAGGAAATAGATATACAAGACCAGGAAGCACAGAGTCCTAAACAAGTTGGACCCAAAGAGGACCACACTAAGACACATAATAATTAAAATGCCAAATGTAAAAGATAAAGAGAGAATCTTAAAAGCAGCAAGAGAAAAACAGAGACTTACTTCCAAAGGAGTTCTCATAAGACTGTCAGCTGATTTCTCAAAAGAAACTTTGCAGGCAAGAAGGGA
>VMDR010002263.1:0-96250 GCA_007922815.1 Macrotus californicus | reverse complement strand
TGATGATGAACTCCTTGAACTTGACCTTATCTGGGAAGCACTTTATTTGCCCTTCCATTCTAAATGAAAGCTTGGCTGGATAGAGTAATTTTGGATGTAGGTCCTTGGCTTTCATGACTTGGAATACTTCTTGCCAGCCCCTTCTTGCCTGTAAGGTTTCTTTGGAGAAATCAGCCGACAGTCTGATGGGCACTCCTTTAGAGGTTACTGTCTCCTTTTCTCTTGCTGCTTTTAAGATTCTCTCCTTATCTTTTATCTTGGGTAATGTAATTATGATGTGCCTTGCTGTGTTCCTCCTTGGGTCCAACTTCTTTGGGACTCTCTGAGCATTCTGGACCCCCTGGAAGTCTATTTCCTTTGCCAAATTAGGGAAGTTCTTCATTATTTGTTCAAATAAGTTTTCAATTTCTTTCTGTTCCTCTTCTCCTTCTGGCACCCCTATGATTCGGATATTGGAACGTTTCAAGACATCCTGGAGGTTCCTAAGCCCCTCCTCGTTTTTTCAAATTCTTGTTTCTCCATTGTGTTGTGGTTGAATGTTTCTTTTTTTCTTCTGGTCCACACCATTGATTTGAGTCCCGTTTTTCTTCCCATCACTGTTGGTTCCCTGTACATTTTTCTTCATTTCCCTTATTGTATCCTTCATTTGTTCATCTAATTTGCAACCAAATTCAACCAAGTCTGTGAGCATCCTGATTACCAGTGTTTTGAACTGTGCGTCTGATAGGTTGGCTATCTCTTCATCACTTAGTTGTATTTTTTCTGGAGCTTTGATCTGTTCTTTCATTTGGGCCATTTTTGTTGTCTTGGCGCGCCTGTTACGTAGTAAGGGGCGGAGCCTTAGGTGTTCACCAGGGCAGGGCAGCCACGTCGCTGCGTTGTGACGCTGTTTGTGGGGGAGGGGTCCGAGAGGGAACAATGGCGGCCGCTCCGCTCCCCGCCGGCCACCAGTCACCCTCTGCACCACCCACAGTCCAACGGGGCCCCTCCGGCGCTGGCCCCGGCGCCGATCCCCAGCGGGAGGGCTGTGCACACTCCAGGACCCTGTGGGTCCCTCCAACAAGCTCTCCAGTGAGGCCGGGAGTTCCTCCCGCTGCCGCCGCCTCAATCCCCACAGGAGTTTTCAATCAGAGGCTTTGAGGCTTCACCTCCCCGAGCAGGAACTCTGGATTGTGGGGTCTGTCTCGTTCCCCAGCTGTTCCTCCCGGTTTATCCTCACGAGGGAGTGGGACGCCCGGTCCGCAGCCGCCACCTCTCCCGGCCAGCCGCGCCTTTCCCGGATCCGCCAGCCGCCGCCCCGCCACGCGAGTCCTCTCCGCCCTTCCTACCGGTCTGGATGTATGTTTCTTAGTTTCTTGGTTGTCGGACTTCCGTACGGTTCGATTTTCTGTCAGTTCTGGTTGTTTTTTGTTTTAAAATTTGTTGTTGTCCTTCTTTTGGTTGTGTGAGGAGGCACAGTGTGTCTACCTACGCCTCCATCTTCTAGAGCTTGGAGAACCTTTGAGCTCAACAGCAGATTTGAATTAACAGAAGAAAGAATCAGCAAACTTGAAGATAAATAGAACTTATGGAATCCAAAAAACAGAGAGAAAATAGAATCAAGAAAAATAAACAAAGCCTCAGAGAAATGTGGGACATCTTTGAACACACCAACATATCTGTAATAAGAGTACCAGAGGAGAGGAGAAAGAGAAGGGAGCAGGAAAAAAAAAAAAAACTTGGCTAAAGATTTCCCAAATGTGCTGAAAATTGTTAATCTATACATCCAAGAAGCTCAACAAACTCCAAAAGAGATCCAGACCCAGGTACATTGTAAAAGTGTTGAAAGACAAAGAGAAATCTTGTAAGCATCTAGAAGAAAAAGATTCATCACATGCAAGGGGATTACAATAAGACTGACTGTTTCTCATCCAAAACAATGGAAGCCAGAAGACAGTGGGATGACATATTCAAACTACAATGGATTCTCATTATTTATGGTAGTTATATTCTATAAAGTCCCTGCAAACACTGAATTAGCTAATACTGAGTCATTGCCCCTAGGTGTAAATACAGGGTTAAGTTCCTGCCAGCTTCTGGTCACAATATTGTTTCAACCAATCAATATATAATCTTGTTTTTCCCTGGCTGGTGTGGATCAGCGTATCGGGTGCCGACCTGTGAACCAAAAGGTCGTCAGTTTGGTTCCCAGTCAAGGCACATGCCTGGGTTGCAGGCCAGGTCCCCACTTGAGGGCGTGCGAGAGGAAACTGATCAATGTATCTCTTGCACGTCAAGGTTTCTCTACCTCTTTTTCCCTCCTTTCCCCTCTCTCTAAACATAAATAAATAAAATCTTTAAATATGTATATATAAACATGCATATATATAACCATGTTTTATGGTGCTTCTGTTTAAAGAAATTTTATTTACTATATATTATTGATAATTAACATTGCACTTCCAATCAACAGCACTATAACACATGCCTGAACAAAGTTCATCTAAAACACGTATTTTCTCTGTGAGGCACATCACAACCTTCTTGCACTTAGGAAAACTTGATAGCACTTCAGCACTATGCCTGGGTGCCACTTTAAACAGCAAAAGCACCAAACACACACACACACACACACACACACACACACACACACACAAAAAAAAAAACCCCTCAAATCTGTGGCACTAAATAGATCATAACAAGGACATTTGTTTACAGTATTAGAGCCGAAAGAAGGCAGAGCATTGCCTTGTTCAACTTTGGCTGGAAACAGGCATATCTGGTGACCTAAATTTCTGCTACTTTGCACTTGTCTGCAAATGACTGTGAAAGCACCATGAGGATTGATTTGGGTATTACCAACAAAACTTAGCTAGTAAGCAAATTTGTAAGTACAGAATCTGTGAATAATGAAGATCAACTGTACTGAAAGAAAAAAATTTGTCAACCAAGGAAATCTTATATCCAGCAAAACTACCTTTAAAAAATGGTACCTTTAAAAGGTGACTTCCAGCCAAGATGGAGGCATAGGTAGACACACTGTGCCTCCTCACACAACCAAAAGAATGACAACAATAAATTTAAAAACAAAAAACAACCAGAACTGACAGAAAATCGAACTGTGTAGAAGTCTGACAACCAAGGAGTTAAAGAAGAAACATTCATCCAGACCAGTAGGAGGGGCGGAGATGGGCAGTAGGGGTGGAGAGGACTCATGGCAAGGCAGTGGCTGGAGGACCAGGTGAGGCAGTAGATTGTGGACCAGGTGGTCCCACATTCATGTGCAGATAAACTGGGAGGAAAAACTGGGGAGCAAGAACAACCGCACAACCCAGAGTTCCAATACAGGGAAATAAAGCCTCAAAGCCTCTCACTGAAAACTTCTGTGGGGGTTGCAGCAGCAGGAGAGACTCCCAGCCTCACAGGAGAGTTCCATGGAGGGACCAACAGGGTCCTAGAACATACACAATCCCTCCCACCCGGGAATCAGCACCAGAAGGGCCCAATTTGATTGTGTGTAGCAGTGAAAGTGACTGAAAACCAGCAGAGAGCAGAGCAAGCAACAGTGTTCCTTCTTGGACTCCTCCCCCACATACAGCATCACAACTCAGCAATGTGTGTTGCCCGACCCTGGTGAACACCTACAGCCCCACCCCTTACTACGTAACAGGTGCACCAACACACATACACAAAAATGGACCAAATGAAAGAACAGTTCAAAGCTCCAGAAAAAAATACAACTGAGTGACAAAGAGATAGCCAACCTACCAGATGCACAGTTGAAAACACCGGTAATTAAGATGCTTCAGGAACTCACTGGGTACTTCAACAGCATAAAAAAGACCCAGGCAGCAATGAAGGTTGCATAATGTGAAATAAAGAAAAATCTATAGAGAACCAACAGTGATGGCTATGTAGTAAACTAGGACTCAAATCAATGGCTTGGAGCAGGAGGAAGAAAGAAACATTCAACCAGAACAGAATGAAGAAACAAGAATTCAAAAAATAAGAAAAGGCTTAGGAACCTCCAGGACAACTTTAAACATCCCAACATCTGAATCATAGGGGTGCCAGAAGGAGAAGAGGAAGAGCCAAAAATTGAAAACTTATTTCAAAATATAATGAAGGAGAACTTCCCTAATCTGGCAAATGAAATAGACTTTCAGGAAGTCCAGGAAGCTCAGAGAGTCCCAAACAAGTTGGACCCAAGGAGGAACACACTAAAACACATCATAATTACGTTACCCAAGGTTAAAGATAAGGAGAGAATCTTAAAAGCAGCGAGAGAAAAGGAGACAGTTACCTACAAAGGAGTTCCCATAAGACTGTCAGCTGATTTCTCAAAAGAAACCTTGCAGGCAAGAAGGGGCTGGAAAGATGTATTCAAAGTCATGAAAGGCAAGGACCTACACCCAAGATTACTCTATCCAGCAAAGCTATCATTTAGAATGGAAGGGCAGATGAAGTGCTTCCAGATAAGGTCAAGTTCAAGGAGTTCATCATCACTAAGCCCTTATTATATGAAATGTTAAAGGGACTTATCTAAAAAAAAGAAGAAGATCAAAAACACAAACAGTAAAATGACAACAAACTCACAACTATCAACAGCCGAACCTAAAAAAAAAAAAACAAACTAAGCAAACAACTAGAACAGGAACAGAATCATGGAAATGGAGATCACATGGAGGGTTATCAGCAAGGTGGGGGAGGAGGCAAAATGAGGGAAAAGATACAGGGAATAAATAGCATAAATGGTAGGTGGAAAACAGACGAGGGGGTGGAGAGGTTAAGAATAGTATAGGAAATGGAGAAGCCAAAGAACTTACATGTATGACCCATGGGCATGAACTAAGGGTGGAGGGAATAGGGGTGGGAGGGGGTGTGCAGGGCAGAGGGGAATGAAGGGGGAAAATGGGACAACTGTAGTAGCATAATCAATAAAATATGTTTAAAAAAAGAATGACTAAGCAGTAGAGCAACAAAGAAACAGAAGACTTGAACAGTAAACACAAACTAGACCTAACAGACATCTATAGAATGTGCAATCCAACAACAGCAGATACACATTTTTCTCAAGTGCACATGGGACATTCTCCAGGATGGACCATATGCTAGGCCACAGAACAAGCCTCATTTAAAAGTATTGAAATCATATAAAATGTTCTCTGATCACAATTTAATAACAGAAAGAAATGTGGGAAATTCACAAATATGTGGAAGTTAAACAACACACTATTTAAATGACCAATGAGTCAAAGAAGAAATCACAAGGGAAATTAGAAAGTGCTTTAGGTGAATGAAAATGAAGATACAACATACCAAAACTATGGGATGTAGCTGAGCAATGCTTAGAGGGGAAATTTATAGCTATAACAATTATAAATTTGAACTACAATAGCTTAAATTTGAGCCTGTATGGGAAATGCCCATATTAAAAAAGAAGAAAGATTTCAAATCAGCAACCAAATTGTCCATCCTATGACATTGGGAAAATAAATGCAAGCTAAACCCAAAGAAGCAGTGGGAAAAAAATAATAATAATTAGATTGAAAGAATAGCATTGAGAGCCCCAAAATAAATCCATATATCTTTTTTTTAAAGATTTTATTTATTTGTTTTTATTATTTTTTAAGATTTTATTTATTCATTTTTAGAGAGAGGAGAAGAGAAGGAGAGAGAGGGAGAGAAATATCAATGCGTGATTGCCTCTCATGTGCCCCAGGTACTGGGGACCTGGCCCACAACCCAGGCATGTGCCCTGACTGGGAATCAAACCGGCGACCCTTTGGTTCACAGCCCGTGCTCAATCCACTGAGCTACACCAGCCAGGGCTAAATCCATGTATCTATGGTCAGTTGATTTTGAACAACGGTGCAAGACCTTTCAATGCGGAAAGAATAGTCCTGTCAATGAATGGTGCTCGGATAATCACTGGCTATCCACATGCTAACTCACCCCACAGACAAAGTAACGCAAAATGGATCAAAGGCCTAAATGTGAGAAAGAAAACTATGAAACTCTTAAAAGAAAACATAGGCATCAATCTTCCTGATGTTCAAGTAAGCAGCAGCTTTTCTCAGATAGAAAACCTAAGCACAAGTAACAAAAGAAAAATAGATAAAATGGACTTCACTGTGCATCGAGTAAGTGAAAAAGCAATCCACTGAACAGGAGAAAATATTTGCAAACCAGATCTCAATAAGGGTCTAATATCCAGAGTATATGAAGAACTTTCATAACTCCATAACAAAGAGATTAGCATCCCAATTTTAACATGGGCAATGGACTTGGATAGATATTTCTCCAAAGAAGATAGACAAATGGCCAATAAGCACATAACCATCAGAAAAATGCAAATAAAAACTACAAGATACCACATCACACACACCTACTAGATTGGGTGTATTTTTTTTTAAAAAAAAGACAGATAATATCCAGTGCTAGTGAAGCTGCAGAGAAATCGGAACCCTCATAGACTGTTGGTGGAATGGAAAATGGCGCAGCCTCCATGAAAAAGTCTGGAAGTTCCTCAAAAGACTAAACAGAGTTACCGTATAAATCCAGCAATCCCACTCCTAGGTATGTACCCAAGACAGTAGAAGACATATGTCCACACCGAAACTCGTATTTGAAAGTTCATAGCAGCATTATGCACAAGAGTCAGAAAGTGGAAACAACCCAAATGTCCAGCAGCTGACGAGTGGGTATACACATGTGGCATCTCCACATGGTCAAATATTATTCTGGCATAAAAAGGAACGAAATACGGACACATGCCCCCACCTGGGTAGATCTGACAGCGTGCTAACTAAAAGAAGCCCAATGCGAAAGGCCCCATAGTATATGATTCCATTTATATGAAATATCCGAAATAGGCAAATTCATAGAGACAGAAAGCAGATTAATGGTTGCCAGGAATGGAAGGATGGGAGAACGGGGAGAGGAGTGACTGATAATGGGATTTCTTTTTAGGGTAATGAAAATTTTCTGGAATTAAATAGTGGTGACCGTGGTACAACCTTGTGAATATACTAAAAAAAATCACTGAACTGTACACTTCACAATGGTGAATTGTATGGTATGTGAATTACACGTTAATGAAAAGTTGATTTCAGCCCTGGCTGCTGTGGCTCAGTGGATTGAGCTCTGGCCTGCGAACCATGGGGTCACTGGTTCAATTCCCAGTCAGGGCACATGCCTGGGTTGCGGGCCGGGTCCCTGGTTGAGGGCGTGTGAGAGGCAAGCAGTCCATGTTTCTCTCCCTCTCTTCCCATATAAATAAATAAGTAATCTTTTTGAAAAAAAGTTGATTTCAAAGAATGAAGTATTAATAGGCACAACTTAAATTCATCTCAAAAGTATTATACCAAGTGTAAAAAGTCAAACACCACCACCACACACTGTATGATTTGGTTCATCTGAAACGCTAGAGAACGCGGGACTGGAGTGACTGACGGAGCTGCCTGGGAGGCGGCTTTTCAGTTGGAGGAAATCGTCCTAAGTCAAGACTGAGATCATCGTTACGTGATTGTACTCAGTTAGCAAAACTAATCAAACTGTGCACTTAAAGTGGATGTGTTTTTATTGGTAATTAATACCTTAATTTTAAAAACAGTGCCAATTCGATGTCAACTTAGGGAGGAGTCGCTAATGATAAGAGACATGGGACATCTGTGTATCTTGCAGCTTTAGGCCTGCACATACAAAACCCTCCAACACGTTACTACACCTACCAACTTCGTGAAGTAGACAGAATCAGTTTTATTATCACAAATTTGCATTTAATAAAACTATAGCTTAGAAAACGTATGCCCTCCCCTGCCCCCCACCCAGGTTCACATATAAAAGCATTTCAATCTCAATATGCTCTTTTTCAGATGAGAAAACCAAGGAAGAAGTTAAACAAGTGATAACTAGGGTCAGCGTTCAAACCCAGGCATTCTGGTTCCAGAGCCTGTGTTTGTTTTCCTTTGTGTTCCCAAATGAAAGGAAAACAAAATGAATCGGGCCAAACAATACACAGCGCCTCTGCCGGCTGGGTGTGGGCTCCGGCCCCCGTTTCTGTGGCCTCCACTTCAGAGTCAGATAGACATGCATTTGAGTCACAGGCCTGACATTTGTCAAGCGTGTGGTTCCTAACAAGTCACCCACCCTTTCCCACCCAGCCTCCCCTTGTGTGAAAACAGGCTGGTGCCTATTTCACAAGGCTAGTGTGAAAATCAAATTAGATCACGTATCCCCCAAAATCTAGCACTTGGGAGGCACTCAGTTTTCCTGTCCCATTTATCCTTTGCCTATCTGACACAAAGGCGCGTAATAATTGTGTACGGAAATAATATAATCCAAGCTTCTGCAGGTCATAGAGTATGCCTCATCTCTCCAGAGTTCTGTGAAGGGAATGCACGGAGGCAGAAAGTGAGGCACCTTGCAGCCCTCGCACTCAGCACTCTCTGACCTCTCAAATGAATCTAAAATGACAAACAAAAGAAGTCCCTGTGAGCAGCACATATTTTAGATCGGAAGCTCAAGATAAGGCTCTGTGTAGAGGTTATGGAACCAATAAAAGGGAAGCGATACTCATATTTATTGTACTCCCACTGGTCAGACTACAGATAGGAAAGGGCATTCTGCCCCCACTGGTGTGGCTCAGTGGGCTGGGCATTGCCCCACAATCCAAAAGGGCACCGGTTCAATTCCCAGTTGGGGCACATGCCTGGGTTGCAGGCCAAGTCCCGAGTTGGGGGCGTGTGAGAGGCAACCAATCAAGATTCCTCTCCCTCTTTTTGTCTCTCCCTTCCCCTTCTCTAAAAATAAATAAATAAATAAAGTTGTTGTTGTTTTTTAAAATGGCATTCTATTTTGATGCTGCATTTTAACAGGAACACTCTCAACCATGAGCTCATCCAGGAAAGCAGGTCCCAGTTGACAAAGGCTGTGCAGACCATGCCATAAATATTCAATTCCCTCACTCAACAAATATTTATTGAGTGCAAAACACTACTTGATACCGAAGAGGATTTAAAAATAAGGACACCAGCATTATGGCCTTCAAGAAATTTTACAATCTAGTAGGGAGGGCAAGATGAGTAAATACGTAAATATAATACAAATTTGACATTTGCTCCAAGACATAAGAAATACAGATATAACACATGCAGCTGGAGGGTAATCATGAAGGGGTGGTATTTGAGCTCATCCTGGTTATGGAAGGGTTCCTCGTCATCCCAAATAACAGAAACAGCATGAGCAAAGGTGCGGCAGCAGGCGTGTGCCTGGTATGCAAGCCTTGGAGAAATTCAGTTTGGCTAGAGCAAAAGGCTCATTTAGCAAAAAGGAGCCTGAAAAGATGGGTTTGGATCAGAGCATGTGGGACCTTGGGTGTTGGTCAAGGAATTTGGACTTCATTTGGTACTTAAAGGGAGGAATTTCGAATTTCGAAACAGAAACTTTGAAATGGGCACCGCTTTTTTGCCTGCTCAACATTTTCTGGGGAAAGCGCCCCAATTTTCACTGGGAAAGCCATCCTTCCCCGAGCCCAGTCCACATCATGCAAGTAGAGATCACAAAACCCCCAATTCCACACTGATTGGTTGGGGGATTTGTACAAACAGGGGATTGCTCCAAACAGAACCAATAATCAATGGGAGTCCCCTCTGGGGTTTCAGTTATAAGGAGAGAGAGAGAGAGATACAGACAGACAGGCAGACAGAGATGAGCTTTTTTCCCTTCCGGAGTTGCTAGAAATAAAGCAAATGTGGTAGTGATCGTGCCACCATGAGAGAAGCCACCTGAGAAGGAAACCGATCCAGAAGAAAGCACAGCTCAAAAATGGGACCGCAGTCCGAACAGCAATTTCTGTGTCCCTGGAGTCAACTGTGCCTTAACATCTACCTGTAAGCTTTTCTATGGGGAAGCCAATAAATCTCCTTTCCTGTTGAAGTCCATTTGAGCTGGGGCTTTGACCTCGTTACTGTAAGACTCCTTCCTAATGCACACCTCCTCAGGGGTGTGTCTTAGGCCTAGCTGAGGAGAGAGGAGATGGAAGAAAAGGAGACTAGTTAGCACAGTAGTAATAGTACAGTAAGAGGATGAAAGCAAAGTAAAATGTGGAATCACAAGGAGACATCAGACAAACCAAACTGAGGAACATTCTACAAAATAACTAGCTTATAATCTTCAAAAGTGTCAAGGTCATGAAAGATTGAATAAATAAATAGCCCTGGCTGGTGTGGCTCAGTGGATTGAGAGCGGGCCTGCGAACCAAAGGGTTGCTGTTTCTGTTCCAGTCCAGGCACACGCCTGGGTTGCAGGCCAGGTCGGTCCCCCAGTAGGGGGCGCACGAGAGGCAACCACACATTGATGTTTTCCTCCTTCCCTTCCCCTCTCTCTAAAAAGAAATAAATAAAAAATAAATAAATAAATAAAAAGAAATAAATAAAATATTTTTAAAATAAATAAATAAATAAATATAAGATAAAAGGTTAACATTTAGAGAGTGTTGATGAAGGGTATACAGAAATTCTTCAAACTCTTTTTACAAATTTTGGGTGAGTTCTGAAGTTATTTTAAAAAGTAAAAAAAAAAAAGAAATTAGCAATGGTAGAGAGGATGGCTTTGGGAAATACTAGGGTAATAAAATGACAAGGAGTTAGTTAGCTATGGAGAGAAATGAAGAAATAAAAAAATACCAGGGGTCCACGCCGAGAGCGTGGTGGCAGTCCTGAAGCAAACAGTCTCAAAGAGAAACAGATCCGGGAGTAAAAAGGGCGACTTTCACTGGAAACGCTGAATCTGTGTGTTGGCTAGGCTCCAGGTGAAGCCGTTCAGCAAACAAGGAAACTTGGGAACTGGAACCAGGGAGAAAGGCAATGGCTAAGGTTAGAGATTTGACAGAAGGGAAAAAGCTGTCCCCACAGGAATCTGATGAAACGAAAGGAGATACTGTGGACACAGGAGGCTGGTGACAAGGACGGCCCAGGGAAGGGGCCTGGGCTGGGGATGGGGGCGGGGCAGGCAGAACTGACCGCTGACCACAAAGACTTCAGAGAATGCATCAGCTGCAGAATGCTCTGCCAGGGGACAGATGTTTGGTCATAGCCAATCCCTAATATATGAAGAAATGTCACGAGAAAATTGTAACAGAGGTTTTGGGATTTGAAAAAAAAGGTCAGTGTTCTGACCCCTGTGCCTGCACAGTTGGTGCTGGCTGGCTGAGGTACTTGAAATGGGAATGGTCTTCAAATGTTGTTGGTCTGTGTTACCCTGGGCAAATTACCCACCAGCCTCTCCTGTGACCTTGACATCACAAACAGGTAAGAACTGGTTTAAGACTTAGTCTGGGTAGACATACGAGGAGAGAGCTGAGCCAAGTACCGGTTGTTGGAAAAACCAAACAGCACCGTGAGCTGTGAGGGGATGGACTCCCTGGCTGAGAAAATGATTCAGTTTCTTCCAACTGCACAGTTCAGTAACTTTCTGCTTTTCCCCCCTTTTAAATGGTTACAGTGTCTACTTCATATGGCTGCTGT
The DNA here is from genome assembly GCA_007922815.1 of Macrotus californicus. Taxonomy (NCBI): domain Eukaryota; kingdom Metazoa; phylum Chordata; class Mammalia; order Chiroptera; family Phyllostomidae; genus Macrotus; species Macrotus californicus. The sequence goes on along the minus strand of VMDR010002263.1, from coordinate 84,743 downwards.
GAGGATGGCAGGAGATAAAGTACGTGAAAATGACTGGCACAGAATAGGTGTTCAGTCTGTATTAGTTGGACATGAATCTGCGAAATAGAAATCCCAGTCCAATCTCCAGGGAAGTACCAACCTCCGCCACTAGAGGGGGGACTCAGCCACAGGCCTTTGAGTGGCGCAAGACACCGCAGGAGGTGGCAGGCACCGTCTGCCCACAGCAGCCTTTCCTAAGCCAGGAAACTCACGGCCACTCAAGAAACCTGTCCCCATGCTGAACTCCATGGTGTTTTCCGAGTCACTATAGTCTCCTGCAGTCGCAAAGCGGGCCCGGGCAAAAGTCCCTCAAAAACTCTTACTGCTTCCTGAGTAACATCTAAACTTGCCAGAATCTGCCACCTTCCTCAGTCTGGCCTCAACCTCCCTCTCTGAACTGACCTTCCCTTAACCCTTTTATACCGCAGCCACGCTGCACAAACCCTGCCCCTGCCTCTATGCTGGGATGCACACTGCTTCCCTTCTTCTCCAGGTCTTTGTCCCCAGCTTCTGAAACCCTACTTCTCTTTCAATGACGCAAATGCCACTTCCTCCATGACTCCCTCCTCACCTCTCTACAAAGGGCGATCTCGCCCACCCCGGAGCGCACGCACCATATATTACAGCCATCTATCTTGTATTAAGTGAATTTATGTATCTGCATCTTTTCTCTTCAATAGATGAGAACTCCACAAGTGAAGAGGCCAGTGGGTAAACCCCCACCCACCCACCCACCCACCCAGAGTAACACAGTGACTACTGGCAAGGACAGAATTCTAACCTGGGCAGTCTGGCTCCAGAGAGGCCTTGCTCTTGACCACTAACCCACACTACGCAGGAATCTTTCATCAGCCACAGTGCCTAGCTCAGGGCCCTGCACATGGTGCCATTCAACAGCTTATCAGATGAATAACTTTTTTAAACATTGATATAATTAGCGCCTCTTGAACACTCACTGACTTGTAGGCTACTGGGAACCAGCCTGGTCTCATTAATCTGAATCAGAGGGCTCGGCCAGAGATCTAATTATGAGCAATTTCAGAATCATAATTACTGTTCCACTTTGTCTCTTGATCTATAATGCGTACAAGGACCTCCTCCCAGCTTCGAAGGGAGGAAAAAAACAATGTGATTACTTACTGAAGCCCAGCAAATGTGCTTTTCTGAAGCTTCCAATTCACATCTTCCTTGTGAAGTGAGGGGCCGCACTGGATGGTCTCCAAGGGCCCTTCAGTTTTAACAATCTGTGATTCTGGGAGACAGAATGGAATTAAAAAGTCTTCGTGTCAGAAGATATCATTTTGAGTCTCAGCTCCCCAGCACTCAGATCCCCCATCTGTAAAACATGAGTCATCCATTCATCCGTCCATGCGGAGTACAAGTGCTAGGCAGAGAACAAGACAGGCATGGCCCCACTCACCCAGCTAAGAAAATCGGATGACATTGACACTCAGATTGTGGGTGGTCCAAAGGAAGAAACTGACGTGGTCAAATAATTGTGTGGACTATAAAGTCTAGTACGGACGCAAGAGATGATGATCTTGACAGGATTCCAGTTTTGCCAAATCCAAGGACAGCAAAAATGTTACCTCTTGGGCTGTGTTTGGGAAAAGCCTGATGATATGTTTAACCAAACCCACTGCGACAGCTTTCTCACCTCTCCCTTTTGGCCCGTGTAAAGACAGGCTGGGGTGATCTGTCCCTTGCCCTAAGGGCACTGCACATTTGCTGGCAGAGGCCAGGTCCCTAGGCCACTCCCAAAAGCCTCTGTCGGGGAGTCTGGACCCCGGGGCTTTCCAGCCCTCAGTTGTCCGAGTGACCCCAAGTCATCAGACCCCGCTCAGACTTCAGTTTCCTCACATGGGAGAGGCAGGCCTCATCTGCGAGGAAGCCATCTCCCACGGCCACGGCTACTGTGAAATACAAACGAGATCACGTTCGTGACGTTCGGGCCGATGCTAGTCAGGGAGGCCAAACTCTAGAGGGCTGGGGAGGATTCCCGTAGGATTCCATCTCTAGCCCCAGGACACTCCTCCGGCTGCAGCGGCTCTGCCAGGCGACACGGTCCTGGTCCCAGCTCCAGCACACACTTGCTGGGTGGCTCTGGTAAGGTCACCGGGTGACCCTGCTGGCTGTTCTGCATTGAGCGAGATCTAGAGTGTAGACGTTTTAAGACGACCCTGGGGAGCCCTGGCGTTGACTAAAGCAGACTGAGCCTGCGGGAGCTAGGTGCCAGCGAGCCAGCTGTGCAAAAGCCGGGCGTGCGCCAGCGCGGGTCACGTGACGGGCGCGAGGACGCGCGGGGACAGGGCCTGGCGCGCGCGGCCCCGCGGGTGACCAAGCGGGAGGGAAGGGGCGGGGCCTCAGGCGGGGCCGCTGGGGAGAGGCGGGCGGGCGGGAGGGGAGGAGTGGAGATGGCGGCAGCGGCAGCTCAGGGGGGCGGGGGCGGGGAGCCCCGGGGAGCAGATGGGGTCGGTCCGGGGGGCCCGGGGGAAGTGGAGATAGTGAAGGGGCAGCCGTTCGACGTGGGCCCGCGCTACACGCAGCTGCAGTACATCGGCGAGGGCGCGTATGGCATGGTCAGGTGAGGGGGCGTTGCGGGGCAGGGGGGCGTCTCAGAGGGAGGGGGCTTGGGGGGGGGGGCTTGAGGGGCTGCTGGGGGCAGAGTGCTTTCTGGGCTTGAACATCCGAGCGTCCTGAAGAGGCAGGGGCTCCGCGAGGCTGGGGAGCGTCCCAGGGGCAGGGCCTCTGAGTGCTTTCTGGGGGAGGCAGAGCGCCCTGCGTTCAAAGGAGAGGGGCCTTGGAGCCTTTCAGCTGACCATTCTGTAATGAAGGGAGGGGCGTCAGAGTACACGGCGGGAGCTGTGGGGGCCTTGGAGCCCCTGTAGACGTGGGGTGAGGTGAAGAGAATAAGTATTTTCGGGGAGGTTCTATCCTTAGTCAAGAGGGAATGAAGGACCCTTCTTTGGGGAGGGGATGCCTTAGATTCCCCCGGTGAGGCCTGTCAAGGAGTTTGGAAGAAAAGAGCAGAGCTCAGGGCTGGGCAGGATGGGGCAGTGCTTTGGGCCTGGGAGCCAGGGGCTCAGTGAGCCAAGAGGGGTCCAGGAGCGCCTCCCTGCAACTTTCGTGAGGGGTCTGTGAGTTCTCCTATCCCCGCTGGGTGCTCTGAGCCTGTGTTCATCCGGCACAGCTCTGCTGCCCGGCTGCCTCTCCCCGACTCCCGTGCCTCCCTCCCATCCCCTCCCTCCAGTCCCTCTATGTCTGCCTCCATCTCCCTGTGTCTGCCTCCCTGGGTGTCCTCCACTCATCTCCCAGCCCCTGTGCTGGGCTCAGGGAGTTCCTCGTGGGAAGGGGAGGGCGAGGGATCAGGGCAACCAGAATGGGAAGGGTTGGGGAGAGGGGAAGTCAGTGAGCGGTCAGTCTCTTCCTCTCTTTGTGAAGCCACTGAAGGGCTGCCTGGCTGGTCCCCAGCTTTCTCCCTGGAGATCCCAGGCCTTCACAGCAGGAAGGAACCAGCGTTGTTTATGAGTTGGCCAGAGCCCTCTCTTACTCCCTCCCTTCCCTGCCATGGCCTGGGTGGGGCCACCAGGCCTGGACTCCCCCTTTGTATGACCACACCAACGACACCTCTCTGGCCCTCTCAGCTCAGCCTATGACCACATATGCAAGACACGCGTGGCCATCAAGAAAATCAGCCCCTTCGAGCATCAGACCTACTGCCAGCGCACACTGCGGGAAATCCAGATCTTGCTGCGCTTCCGCCACGAGAATGTCATCGGCATCCGAGACATTCTTCGGGCACCTACCCTGGAAGCCATGAGGGATGTGTATCCTTCACCTTGGCCAGATGGCCAGCCAGGCACGGCCTCAGAGCAGAGCTGAGAGAACACTGGCTCTCTTTCTGCTTCCTCCTTCCCTGCCACCCTCCAGAACAAACCCATTAAGAGAAAGCTTCTAGCAGAAAAGAGGCCACAGAGTGTAAGAGCTCTCACTGGGAGGCCGCAGACAGACAGCGTGGCCTTGGGCAAGTCTGTTCTCTGTGCTGCGCCTCTGGGGTGGGGGCCTGGGCAAAATGTTCTCTGTGGGAGCTTTGTCTCCCAACATGTGCAGTGCTGTGACATGATCCAGCCTCTGCCCACAGTTTGTAACAGATTATTCTTTCCCCTCTGGGTTCTCAGACTGGAAGGCAAACAGGCAGGAAGAAAACTGCCCTTCTTTGAGGGCCTACTATGAGTCAGGGGCAGCGCATGCCCAGAGCTTTGGCATTTCTAATTGTACCTCCCAACTGCCTCATGAGATGGGTCTCAGCCCCCTTTCATAGACGAGGAAATTGAGGCTCAGAAAGCCTGAAATCAAGGCTTTGTTTCTGTTGCTGCCTCCACCAGAGAGACCAGGTTCTTTCTCTAGGACTTCCTGCTCAGAGCCCCACCCCAGTCACCTGTGGACTTGCACCTTGCCCAGGGAGGGACAGCCCTGCTTTTGTGGCCCTTCCCCCATGTCACTTTCCTGGTGTGCTGTCCACTTCCTGCCTGGCTCTTGTGAGCCACTTGTAACACCCATCACCTCACCCACCCCACCCCGCCCCAGTCGTCCCAGTTCTCCACCCAAACATGGGGATTTGTGCTGCGGTGTCTGCAGCCCCCACTGCAAACTGGGCAGGAAGCCTCCACACTCACCCCCAGCTCACTGTGTGACCTTGAACATCTTACTGCGTGGGCCTCCTCTTCTATAAAACAATAGGGTTGGTCTATATGCTTTCAGAAGGCCCTTTTGAGGCTGATTCTGAAAGACAGTCCTAACTTATTCATGCAGAGACAAGCCAAGTGACGTGTATGTATGTATGTATGTATGTTCAATCTTAAAATATAAAAGGACATTTACTCCTCTCTTTTCTGATGCGTGGCCAAGCACTCCTTGAGTAGGAACGTGCTGTTGGGAGTTTCTCCTCGATTGTCTTACACAAACTGTTCCCGTAAGGTAGGTGCTTATTTTTAAGCAAACATTTATTGGCCCTGGTCAGGTAGCTTAAATTGGTTATATTGTCATCTCGATACACCAAGGTTGCAGGTTCAAGCCCCAGTCAGGGCACATACAGGAATCGACCAGTGAATGCGTAAGTAAGTAGAACAACAAATCAACGTCTCTCTCTCTCTCTCTCTCTCTCTCTCTCTCTCCCCCCCCCCCCCGTCTCTCTTTCGCCCTCTCTCCCCCCGCCCCATCACTTCCTATCTCTAAAAATCAATAAACAATTTATTTTTTTTTAATTTGCCCTGGCTGGTGTGGCTCAGTGGATTGAGTGCTGGCCTGTGAACCGGAAGGTCGCTGGTTTGATTCCCAGTCAGGGCACATTGCCTGGGTTGCAGGCCAGGTCCCCAGTTGCGGGCGTGTGAGAGCCCACCACACGTTGATGTTTCTCTTGCACATCGATGTTTCTCTCCCTCTCTTTCTCCCTCCCTTCCCCTCTCTCCCTCCCTTCCCCTCTCTCTGGAAATAAATCAATAAAATCTAAAAAAAAATTGTTATTGCATGCCAGATGGTATTCATACATTATCTCATTTAACCCTCAGCAGCCATGTGGCTCAGGCATTTATAATAGCAATACTAGTGCATGTTTGCTGAACACTTAAAACGTGCCAAGCACTGGGCTGGCTGCTTTACGCGGGTCATCTCATGTCATTGTCACAACCATGCTCACAAGAACTTTTCTTTCCCCTGCTTTTCAGATGAGGAAATAGAGGCACAGACAGGTTGAGGTCATAAAACCCATGAGCAGTGGGTGAGGTTTCGGCACCGGCAGGTTAAACCCAGAGCTTCTGCCCTTAACTATGGAGTTCTCCTGCCTCCTGCAGTTTATGGTCCCCATTTTTCCCAGTAGGGAAACTGAGGCCACAGAACTGAAGTGCTTTTGCTCAGGGTCACCAGCTGAGATGCAGCAGAGGCCCTGAGCCCAACTGCTGAGTATGGGCCTTGCCCGGCTCGTGATATGGGTTGGCAGATCTGTTGAGTCCTGGGGGTGCCAGTTGGAGGGGCCGTGAAGCCTAGTCAGCAGAGCCCATTCTTCTTAACCAAGTGCCTCCTGCTACCCCCACCTGCGGGGTCTCCGATACCACCCTCAGCTACATCGTGCAGGACCTGATGGAGACAGACCTGTACAAGCTGCTCAAAAGCCAGCAGCTGAGCAACGACCACGTCTGCTACTTCCTCTATCAGATCCTGCGGGGCCTCAAGTATATCCACTCGGCCAATGTGCTCCACCGGGATTTAAAGCCCTCCAATCTGCTCATCAATACCACCTGCGACCTTAAGGTCAGAGGACTGGGTGCCTGTTGCCTCCTCCCCGTGGGTCTAGGGCTTCCATCTGACTAATAGTCCCCTGGAGTAGGAGAGCATCACAAGCAAAGGGAACAGCATGGGCAGAGGCATGGTGATATGATTGCTTGGGCCGTGGAGATCTTGAGCACCAAGCTTAGCAGCCTGGGTTGGATTCCAGATCTGTGATTTTGGCCTGGCCCGGATCGCTGATCCTGAGCATGACCACACCGGCTTCCTGACAGAATACGTGGCCACACGCTGGTACCGGGCCCCAGAGATCATGCTTAACTCCAAGGTAGGGGGTGTCACCCACCCTCAAAGGGAAGGGGTCAGGTCCCAGAAAGCCCTGGAGCCACCTCTGAGCCAGGCCATGACCCCCATGATACAGGAAGTCTACCCGCTGGGCCATGTCACATGGCTCTGGTCCTTGGGATCTGGAAAGAAGCTAAGTATTAGCTCCTCCAGGCCTCTGCTCCCCACCTCCCTGAAGTACTGGATCTACGTTGGGGTGGTGGCTTGGCCCAGCAGGCACCTGTGGAGGCTGACCCAGGAGCCCACCACTTTCTCTTCCTCCCCAGGGCTACACCAAGTCCATCGACATCTGGTCTGTGGGCTGCATTCTGGCTGAGATGCTCTCCAACCGTCCCATCTTCCCTGGCAAGCACTACCTGGACCAGCTCAACCACATTCTGGGTGAGGGGGGCCTGGCCAGCTGAGTGGAAGGGAGATTAGCATATTGGAGGTGAGATTTCTTTAGAGTCAGGGTGGGTGAGTCTGCAGGAATCAGATCCACGCTTGGAGCACCTACAGCATTTCACGGTATTTCAGTGAGATATAGACACTACCCCATTTGGCACATGGGAAAAGCTCCACCCCACATTTAGGAAGTCCTGGTTTTGAGATTTGAACCTAGGGCTGCCTGAATCCAGACCCCTTGCTTCACCACCATAGTACTGGCTGGGAGATAACTGCCAGGGCCTGGAATGGGTTGGCAGGAGCTCCTGTTCTTGGTTCCTTCTGTTCCCAGAAAGGAGAGAAGCGTTCTCACCCAGTCATCTGCCCTGCCCACAGGTATCCTGGGCTCCCCATCCCAGGAGGACCTGAATTGCATCATCAACATGAAGGCCCGAAACTACCTCCAGTCTCTGCCTTCCAAGACCAAGGTGGCCTGGGCCAAGCTTTTTCCCAAGTCAGACTCCAAAGGTGAGAGACGCGGGGGGCTGATATGGGGTAACAACTGGGGGCATGAGCCCAGCAGCTACCAGCAGCTACCTGAGTACACGGGCCACCTGAGCACAGAGGAGCAAAACAGTGCTTCTGGGAACTTCCCTAGCCTTCCTTTTGACCCCTGACTCCTGTACTTCCCTAGCCCTTGACCTGCTGGACCGGATGTTGACCTTTAACCCCAATAAACGGATCACAGTGGAAGAAGCCTTGGCTCACCCCTACCTGGAGCAGTACTACGACCCAACAGATGAGGTGGGCCAACCACCAATAACAGGTCTGGTGGGTAAGTGAGGGTAGGCATCCCTCGGTGTCTGGCCTAAGCCTCACTTCTTTGCCACTCCAGCCAGTGGCCGAGGAACCTTTCACCTTTGACATGGAGCTGGACGATCTACCCAAGGAGCGGCTGAAGGAGCTCATATTCCAGGAGACAGCCCGCTTCCAGCCTGGGGTGCTGGAGGCCACCTAACCTGAACAGATGCCTCTGCTCCCTGGGGCCTAGTGAGTGCTCCCCACTGCCCATGCGCAAATTTACCCTGAGACCAGGGTACCCAATGCACCATATAGTCAAAAGCTCGCTCGTGCCCATGGTCCCTGTCTTTGGTGGCAACAGAAGGGCCAGAACCTGCTCAGGCCACAGACCTATGGTCTACCAGTCTTCATGTCCCTCCTCCTTTCCCCCAGCCCCAAATGTCTCCCACCTGTCAACACCCTGCATTCACCAGCCCCAGAACCCATTCTGGGCCCTCAGAGGTCTCTGGGGAATGTGACCCCATATGAGGAATGTAGCCAGCTTTTGCCTCTCTCTGTGGGCAGAGAGGCAGGTGGGGCAGTGATTGCTGTGGGAGGAGCCAGCAGCACTCAGCCTGACCCAGATGCCAAGCTTTCTCACACCTGGTCCCGGGTCAGCAGTTCACACACACCTTTGGAGGCCTCTCCAAGGCCTGCCCAGACCCACAGAGCAAGGGAGGACCCTGCTGTTCCTCCCTTGTCCAGTCTTCTCTCTGACTTCCTGCCAGCTGTAGACTGATGGAAGGCAGGCAGACACACCTGTAAGAGCTGTGTGATGTTGTGCAAGATGCCTCACCTCTGCACCTCGGTTTCCTGGGGCCAGCCCTGATAATGAGAGCAAACACGGAGCACTAAGTGCAGTTCTAAGAGGTTTATGTTGCATGAAGTCATTTAATCCTGTAGCAGCGCCATGAGATAGGGGCTAATGCTGTCCCCACCTAGGTAAGGGACCCCAGACACGTCCCGCTCAGCTGTGAGGATAAACTGAGAGAAGTCGAGATCAGGGCTCTGGCAGGTGCTCTCATGGGTGCTAATGGTTCCTTCCCTGCCTGCTCTTTTGTTTAGGCCCTGCTTCCTGCCTGCCTCTCCCCTGCTGGACTGTTAGGAAATGGACACCGCCCAGCCCAGACCCCAGCAGCCCAGAGGGTGGGCCTGGTCACCTTCCCTCCCTTTGCTCAAGCCTCCTGCTTTAGGCAGGCCAAGGCTCCCTCTATCCTACCCTACCCAGCCCCCTGCGACCAGGACCTGCAGGGTGCAGGTGGCCCCAAAGCAAATTCCCCTAAGCTGCTCTGCCTTCCTCTACCCCAGCTATCCTAGTCTCCGGTAGTTTTGGCATCAAAGGGCTCTGGCTGCCCTGTGACCTACTGAGGGGCAGTGGGGGATAGGAGTCACTGAGTAGGGCCCCAGGGCGTCCCTGCCCCACTGGCCTCGTTAAAACCTCACCCATTTTCCCTGAAGGAACATTCCTAAGGCTCAAGGGCTAGTATACCTGAGGAGCAGGGCCCTGCCTAAAGTCCCCCCGTCCCAAGCTGCCACATGTAATGCTCCTGCTGCTTCTGTGTGTGGGCGAACAGAAGTGGGGGTGGGGGCACGTGGAGAGCCCGGTGCCCCTGCCCACTCCTGTGCCTGTGTCTAATATATAAATACAGAGATGTGTATATGATGGCCCTGGCTTTGTCTGTGTTTGCTGTGTCCCTCACCATCGCTGTTTTGAAGACTGACACTCCGGCCGAGCTGCTTCCCAGCTGTGGCTTTACCCTGGTGACCTTTGGCTCCCCCGCTGGCCAGGGTTGAGGGTGGGAGTGTAAGAAGCTCCAGACTCCTGGACAGACAGGTCAATTTTCTCCTTAGTCACTGCCCTCTCCCCTCTCTAATATCTTCCTAACTGGCTGGGGTGATTCAGAGGTGACTCGGGCATCCTACACACCCTGGATTTTCTGAAAATGGCAAGGGGCAAGGTGTTATATCCCCTGGGCTCACACACAAGTGGTAATGGAGGGGAAGGTTACAGCAGACCTGTCGGGGGAGGGACTGGACTCTGTGCAGAGTCTGGGGGTGTAGGGGCCCGACTGGCCTGGCTCCTCCTCCTGCCTCTACTCCATCTCCAGCTGAGCCCTGCATCCTGGCCCTGGGCCAGTAGCAGGCTCAGCAGGTCCCAGGGGCGTGGTGGTGACCAGTGGTGGAACCAGCATACATCAGCCAGGCAATCAGCAAGGCAGCACAGTTTATGGGGACAGCTGAGCTCGCGGCAGCCGGAACCCAGACAGGCAGTGCGGCCATGAGCCCTCTGTTGTACTATGCCCTGCCCGCCCTGGGCGGCTATGTCATGCTCTCCATCTTCTTCCTGCGCCGGCCTCGCCTGCTGCACACACCCTCGGCTCCCATCTTCTATCCCCGCCTGGCGGCCCACCGAGCCGGTAAGCTGGGTGGGGGGAGGGGAAGTGTCAGCTACTAAGGGTGGAATAAGGATAGCAGGCCACGTGCCACGGTGGACAGCAGAGAGGGGTAAGTCTAAGGGGCCGTATATCAGAAAGAAGGTGGAGACCAAGGGAGGAGGACAGCAGGGCGGCAGTTCATCGTGTGGAATTAGGAAGACGATGTTCAACCTAGGCTGACTGGGTGATGAGGCCGGGGTGAGGGGAGAAGCAGGGAGGCCAGGCCCCAGGGACCCACCGCTGCTGCCCTCACAGGATCTGGAGAGAAGCTGGAGAACACCATGGCGGCCATGGAAAAGTACGCACCCCTGCCCGGCCCAGCCACACGATGCCAAAGGGTGACTGGAGCCCCCTGGAGGCATTGCACAGCCCACACATCCCCCCTTAAACTGTCCCACATGCCCCTAAACCCCCTACCGCACTGGGCTCTGGCCGGTCCCTGAGCTCTACACCTCGTGACCTTTGTTCCCGTAGCTCCATGGCCCAGCGGGCAGACCTCCTGGAGCTTGACTGCCAACTGACTCGGGATGGCGTGGTGGTGGTGTCGCATGACGACAACCTGAGCCGCCAGTCAGGAGTGAACAGGGATGTGGACAGCCTGGACTTTGAGGTGGGCCTTGCCCCAGCGCCCCCTTACCCCCAAACCCAGAGAGCCTCCACAGGAGCCTCCTGCTCACGTGCTCCTTGCTCTCCCCAGGAGCTGCCCCCCTACAAGGAGGAGCTGGAGGTTTACTTCTCGCCAGGTAGGAGCGTGCCATGGCCCCAGCCTCTGCCTTCTCTTTTCCCCTGGGGCTTCCCCACTTCCCCCGGGTTCTCACCCCCACCCAACCAACCCTTCTCTGATCTCTCTTCCCACAACCTCCCAGGCCACTTCGCACATGGGTCAGACAGGCGCATGGTGTGTCTGGAGGATGTGTTCCAGAGGTTCCCTCGGATGCCCATGAGCGTGGAGGTCAAAGGGGAAAACGAAAAGCTCATTCACAAGGTAGTGCTGCAGGCAGGGTGGGGGCGCCCAGCATCAAGGGAGGCCCGACTCTCCTTCATCCTTCTCCTCCTCCTTCCAGATAGCCAGCCTGGTGAGGCGCTTTGACCGCAATGAAATCACCATCTGGGCCTCAGAGAAGAGCTCAATCATGAAGAAGTGCAAGGCTGCCGTGAGTCCCTTTTCCCTCCCTGCTCCAGGGGCCCCTCCTCCCAGGCCATAAGGGTTTCAGGGGTCCTGCAGGATTTGGAGAGGTGAGGTGGTAGAGACAGTCATGCTGGAGGGCCCCGGGAGGGTGCATTTAGGCCTTGAGTGCTGAGCCTAGATGTGGCTTTGATCCTGCAGGTAAGCAGGGCTTCCTGAACATCCAAAGACTGTTCCCCTGCAGCCCAAGCCTCTCTGCTTCCCAGGAGCAGACTGATCCCCCTCTCACCTCTCCTTGCCTCCCAGAACCCCGAGATGCCGTTTTCCTTCACAATAACCCGAGGACTCCGGCTGGTACTGCTGTACTACCTGGGGCTGCTGCCCTTCATCCCTATCCCTGAGAAGTTTTTCCTCTGCTTCCTGCCCACCATCATCAACAGGTACCCATCTCCCTCCATCCTCACCCAGGCTTCCAGCTACTTCTGTCCTCAGAAAAGCGCCTCCCTATCTCCAGCTCCATTTTGTAGGGTCCCCAGCTCCCAGCTCCCCTAAGGATAATCCTAGGGTGCTTTGAGGACAGTGGTTCTCACCTAGCATTCATGAATACTAAGGGGACCATCAACCCCCTGAAACGCAATGCCAGTGGGTGTTGATGTGGATGGAGTTTTAGGACAAAGGGTTCACTTATTCATCCATTCATCCAACAAATATTTATTGAATGCCGACTCTTCCAGATGCAGTTACACTAGTGGTGACCAGGGTGGGTGAGGTAAGGCCCTCAGCTTAGAGCCTGGCGAGGTGGACAGATGTTCATTAATTATAGTATCACTCTCTGATTCTCAAAAGGAAAAGCAAGTGTTTTCCTGTTGGGAAAAGGATTAACAAAGTAACATCTGGGTAAAGTGTCAGGAATTTGGATACTTCACCAGCCCTCAGGCCCAGCCCCTCCCTTTGCTTTCAGAGATCTTCTCTGTGGGGGCCTGGTGCTGTCGGTGCTTTTGGCTCCCCTGTGTGGTCGTGAGGGAAGCTCCCAGCCAGCCCCCACAAACCTTTGCTACAAAGACATCATTATACTACAGAACGCTGTGTACATAGCTTTTTATACGGAATTTGCGAGCTCTTTTTGCCTCCTTTAGCACAGGTGGGCTTTACTTTGCAGCACCCCCAGAAGGTACAGGAATCATGGCCCCACGGTGTCCATGGAGCGTCTGAGGCTCCGAGAAGTTCTGTAACTTGCTCGAGGTCACACAGCTGGAAGTACAGAGCCTGGTTTGCCCTGGGTCTGACTCCAAAGCCTTCCCTGGGACATTGTGGAGAGCCTCTGAAGTCACCCCTGGAGTGGAACAATTAGGGGCAAGTAGCCGGCCCATCAAGCACCGTCTGGTCTCAGGAAGCTGGTCAGACCCACCCAGGAGGATGCCTAGATTGCATATCCAGCTTGGAAATCGAGCTGGGTTTCAGTCTTGGCCACCTCACAGACTTGCTATGTGACCTCGGGCAAGTTAAAATAGCTCTCCAAGATTCAGTTTCCTCTTCCGTAAAACAGTGAGGCGTGGGCACGCCCTCAAAGCCTGGAGTCAAGGATATAGGAGTAGGATCACACTGAACAATGGGTGAATTGTTCATCCAGGCAACTGGAAAGGTTCTTCTAGAGGACGTAGGTTTCACTAGTCAGGGGTCACTACCGCCCCTACTCCCCAGTCCTGTGACAGACCCATGGGCTGACTGACCACCATGTCACCTCTCCGCAGGACCTACTTCCCCTTCTCCAACCCTGTGCTGAACCGGCTGGCGGCTGCGGTTTCTAAATGGTGAGGTGGGCGAGAAGGCTGGGCGGAGTGTCCTCAGAGACCTGCCCTTGCCCTTCTCCGTGGCCCACTCATGCCGGCCTTTGCCACCCTCCCCCCCCACCAGGCTCATCATGAGGAAAAGTCTGATCCGACACTTGGAACAGCGAGGAGTGCAGGTGGGGCCTGACCGCCACCCCCCAGTTCACAGCGTGCGCCTAGCACGGCATTCCTTTTTTAATTTTTTATTGATTTCTTATTTTATTGTTGTTCAAGTACAGTTGTCTGCATTCCCCCCACCCCACCTCTTCCCCTCCACCCCAGCGATCCCCACCTCCCTCCCCTGATCCCAACCCCCTTGGTTTTGTCCATGTGTCCTTTATAGATGTTCCTGAAATCTCTTTCCCTCCTTTCCCCCCTTTATCCCCTCCCGCCTCCCCTCTGGTTACTGTCAGATATTTCTTAATTTCAGCGTCTCTGGTTGTTTTGCTTAGCACAGCATTCCAATCACAGCCCTGCTACTGACTAGCTGAGCACCTTGAGTCTTGGTTTCTTCATCTATAAATGGGCATGATATATTTTTAACTCTTCTGGATATGTAACTGGTGCTTAGTAAGGGCTTGATAAGAGCTAGCCATTCTGATGATATACTGAACGGTCGTGACCCCTGTTGAGGGGGACTGGGCAAAGAGAAGACGGAGAAACCAGCCCAGCCTGCCTCCCTCCTGCTCCCCTGAGCATCAGCTTTGACCAGGTCATTTAATTAGCAAAACTTCGTCAAGAATATATTCCAGGCACTAAGGTACTGAGGACGGAGTAGGGAGTTACCACAAGGGCAGAGGAAGAGAATGAAGCAGGCCATCATCATAGGAGCAAGTAGTGGACAGAAAGGAAGTAGCGTGGCGGTCTGTGGGGTCAGAGAAGGCCTTCTGGAAGAAGTGAGAAGCTGGCCCACGGGGAGGAGCAAAGGAGAGCATCTCAGGCAGGAGGCTCAGCATGTGGGAAGGCCCAGGGGAGCAAGAGGCCTTGGCAGTCCGAGAAACTGGGAGGGCTTCCACCAGGCTGCAGTCTGGAGGAAGCAGCACAAGGAGAGCTAGAGAAGGTGGCAGAGGCTGAGGCAGGCACCCGAGGACCTCAGTGAGAGCCTGGACTTCAGCCCAAAGGGAAAAGAAGCTCTTGAGGAAGGAGACCTAATCCAGTTGAGATTTGTTGAGAGTCACCCTGGCCACCGTGTGAAGTGATTGTGGAAGCTGAGTCTCACGAGGAGACTGAGGTGGCAACAGTGGGGATGGATAGAAGAGTTAACTCAGACAAGCCACTGATGAGATGTGGGGGTAAGTGAGGATGATGAGGCTCTTCCAGATCAGCACCCCCAACCTCCTTTGGGCTTCCCCACAACTCCAGGAGGCTGGACCACAACTCAGTTGTCACATTAAGAAACGGAGAGGTCCAGTAACCTCTGGCAAACAGTCGGCGCAACCAGCTCTCCAGGAGGGAAAAAGCACCCTGATTCGAACATTCGATCACTTCCCTGCAGTACACACTTCTGCCTCAGCCGATTTCAGGCCACCCACATGAAGCCACTGAACAGTGGGGGAGAGATGTGAGGCAGCACATGGTCACAGTGTTTTCATTGTACACATTCAAGAGGCACAACCTCCTCAGCATAGGTGATAGGAAAATGTCGTGACGTTATTAGGCTGTCATGAGTTTTCAGCTTTTATTACCTTTGCTTTTAATGTACTTTATTGAATTGCAAGTCTGTAACTTAATATTTAATAATGGCTGTGTTCAAAGCAATCTGCAAAATTTCTGAAAATCTAACGATCAGCTCCCCCGCATACCACTGCTGGGTGGTATCCACAGAGCAGCGAGCTGACCCTCTGGATGTAGGGCAGAGTTCCAGGTAAGGTTGGAAACTACAAGCCCCTCCCTCCCCGCTCAGGTGATCTTTTGGTGCCTTAATGAAGAGTCAGATTTTGAAGTCGCCTACAATCTGGGGGCCACTGGCGTCATGACCGATTATCCCACAGCCCTGAGGCGCTACCTGGACAACCGCGGGGCCCAGTGAGACCCTCTCCCTCCTCTCCGCTTCTCTTCCCCAATAAACATTTTCTTTTCAGTCCTGCCTTTTTCTTTTTCTTTTTTTTTTTGGAGGGTGGGGGTGGGGGATCCTATTGAACCGCTGCTATGGCAGCCTAGAACAACCTAAGGCCAGTCTGGGGCCCTAACTAGCCTGACCCACTGGTTCCACTGCATTCCAGACCCAGAGTGATACCACACCCCGTGCCAGCCCGGTTTCCACTCTCATCAGGAATGTCCCTTCAGAGCCGCAGACAATCACTCCATTCTGAGGCCACGAGCATGCAGGGCACACAGCAGGGGGCTTGATTGGGCCCCTGTGGACCTCCTCACTTGGCTGCGGGGCGGGGGGGGGGGGGGGGTGGGGCACCGCCGGGACAGCTGAGTTCCCAGCAATGCCCGTCTGTCGTTCCAACCTGCCACTCCTGTTTCCTGCTCCAGAAGCTCCCGAGCTCCTCAGCCCTCTCCGGCCCCAGTTTGTCCTTCACTTAAGGAAGCACAGACTTCCCCAACGTGTGTTCACTACATTAGGCCAGGTTGGGTCCTGGGGCCACTGCAGGGAACAAAACAAGTTTCGTATGGCAGACATGTTTAAACTCAGGGATGAGTGAGGGAACGGGGGAGCCCGCAGCAGACACCAAGTCAGCCTGGAGGGGCGGCGTCAGAGCAGCCTGCCAGGCGCAGGAGGTGAGGCTCGGCGGCGGGAACCGGCTCGTTCCCGGGCTCCGGCTCCCAGGGTCTAACACCGATGGGCCCCTTCCATTCCAAGGGTCTGCCCCCGGTGTCATGGCCAAAGCCGTGGACTCGGACCTAAGCGAGAATCCCCGCTTCGCCTCCTATCAGCTGGATAATCTCGAGAGCGCCGCTAAACCTCCGTGGACCTCGGTTTCCTGGTAAAATGAGAACAGCGGAAGCTGCCTCCGGATTCGCTGCGGAGACTGAGTGAGTGAGGCTCGGGCGGCGGGTAACGCAGACAATTACGACGACTGTGTCCCCCGGGGGCGTGCAGCCAGACGCCGCCCCCCTCGCAGCCCCACTCCGGTCAGGTACCTCAGATACGTGCCCCTCGGAGGACCGCCGGAGGCCACAGCGACGACCAGACTCGGGCCCTGCCGGCCAGCGGGCGGGACTGCCGGCCGCAGCCGCATTTCCGGGCCGACCGAGCCGCGAGCAGGGGGAGGGGTAGCCCGGGCCTGCGCTGGCCGCTGTGTGACGCGCCCCCTCATTTGCATGCTGCGCGCCGATTGGCCACGGCGACCGCCGGGACCAGGGGCCGGCCCCCTCCCCCTCCCGCCGCAGCGACGGCAGCAGCTGGTCTCGGTGTAAACAAGTCGCGGCGACTGGGAACCCGGGCCTGGGGGGGGACGGCGCCCACCAGGAGCGCCCCCTTCTCCCAGGCCAGCCACCCCGGCGGACCGGCTCCCCCGCGCCCAGGCAAGGTGAGGACCGCATCGTCAGGGCTGCGCGTCGCCCCGCGCCCCCGCCCGCCAGTGAGGACTGCCCCCTTCCCCGGCGCCCGCTCCCCACACCCGCTCCCCAGGTGAGCCCCGCGGTCTCAGGTAAGTTTCCGCGCGTGCAGTTACGAGTCCCTCGGCATAGACAAGGCCTCAGCGCCCCTAGGTAAGAGATCTTCCCCTCCTCGGTGACCCTCCAACTTCAGTGAGGCCTCCAGCTTTTTCCAGGTGGGGGACCGTCTCCCCAGGTGAACTCCCAACACCTTAAGTGAAGTCGCCCCCTAGCTCCGCACTCCACAGTTCAATGAGGTCCTAAAAACCATCCAATTCCTAATCCTTCCAAGCTTCCCTAAATAGGGAACTGACAGCCCATCCACTCTAAAGCCCCTTCCTTCAGTTTCAATAGCCAGGTCAGCAGGGGTGAGGCCTAAAGCAGGTGGGTGACTCATCATGGGCTCCTCCTAGCCTCAGTTTCCCCACTGATGCAACTTCAGGCCTCCTCAGTGAGTCAAAACTGAGCTGGCTCTGGCCCCTGGAGAGGCTGCCGGCTCTGGGGAGAGGAGACAGCAGCCAAGTATGACAGAGTCCCCATGGCCCTGGGCGGGGCGGCATGTGTGTGGCTGGGGTCCTGACAATCCCCCCACTCCCTCCTTGACAGGCACTGGGCTCTCTCTGCTCCCCGTGGGCCGCTCCCCGAGTGGGGCCATTGCCTGCAGCCCCCGCCATGGTGCGGATTTCAAAGCCCAAGACATTTCAGGCTTACTTGGATGACTGTCACCGGAGGTATAGCTGTGCCCACTGCCGTGCTCACCTGGCCAACCACGACGACCTCATCTCCAAGGTAACCAGGTCACAGCTGGGCTGGAATGGGAGGCTGGAGGGTGTGCTTGGCAGTTCTCCACCAAAAACCCTGACCCCTTCCTCTCTCCCTTCCATCCTTTAGTCCTTCCAAGGCAGTCAGGGGCGTGCCTACCTCTTCAATTCTGTGTGAGTATCCGGCCTCCCTTCTTTTCTTTCCCTGACCTCTACTGTGACCTGTGACCCCTGGCATCATGCTGAGACTCCCAAAAATCCCCCGGTTCAGGCAAGAAGCTAAGGACAGACACTGTTGGAGACAAGCTAGAGGTGGGCTTTGTGATGGGACCCTCCCTGGGACTGCCCCCGTATCCCCACAGGGTGAACGTGGGCTGCGGGCCAGCCGAGGAGCGGGTGCTGCTGACAGGCCTTCATGCTGTCGCTGACATCCACTGCGAGAACTGCAAGACCACTTTGGGCTGGAAATATGTGAGTCAGTGACCTCTGACCCGAGGCTAGCCTTTGACATGACCTCATATCACAAGCAGTTATCTGATAATCTCTCAGAGTGCACAGGCCCACACAAGTCAAACGGTCTTCGCATCCCCTGACCGTATTGTCTTCTCTCACATCCTGCAAAGGCTTGTAGACTTTTTCCTCTTAACCCATCCCTCACGGGCACAAGCATCTCCATTTTAGAGATGATGATATCAGAGTTACCATTTAATGAAGGCTTATCGCTATACACTATTATGTGCTCGGCATATACCATTATCTCATTCAGTCATTACAACAATCCTGTAGGTAGAGTCTATTATTATCTTCACTTTACAGAAGAAGAAAGGCCCAGAGATGTTAGGTAACTTGCCCAAGGTCACACGTCCAGCAAGTAACAGAATAGGGGCTAGAATCCTACTTTGTTTTGTTTTTAACTCTAAATCCTTGACGCCGGCTTCTGTTACCATTCAGAGGGTCAGAAACATTGCCCGAGACCCACAGCAGCACAGAGCTCGGGTCCGTGCGCCTCCGTTTCCACTGCCCTCATCGCCACCACTGCTGTCCAGGGTCTGATTTCACTACTCTGAGTCTCATTCCCTTAGCTGGCAGTGGAGGATAAAGCCACCACCTGGCACCCAAGACTGTTATGGGGATCAGATTAGATGCAACAAAAGAAGATGCTCTTGGGAAGCTGCAGTTGCTTGGAGCCGTGGTGCCTTGGTGATGTGGATGCCCCAGGCAGAGACAGGCAGACAGCCCTGACCTGAGTTCACCCCTGGTTCTGCCACAGATTTGCTTTGTGTCCCTGTACAGGTGACTTGGCTTCTCTGGACCTCTGGAAAATAAAGAGGTGGCCAGTTTAGAGGTCAAAATCCTAAGTGCTTGCAGGGCCAGCACTTTTTTGCACTGTGGATCTCCAAAGGTGGAACGTAGACTGGGGAGGTGAGGAGAGGGGCAGTCTGTGCCGAGCCGGAGTGCTAGTGTTTCAAAGTTGTTGTTTTTTTAAAGATGTTATTTACTTCTAGATAGAGGGAAGGGAGGGAGAAAGAGAGGGAGAGAAGCATTGATGTGCAAGAGAAATATCCACCGCTTGCCTCTCACACACCCCCAACTGGGGACCTGGCCCACAACCCAGGCATGTGCCCTGACTGGGAATCGAACCAGTGACCTTTCACTTTGCAGGCTGGCACTCAGTCCACTGAGCCACACCAGCCAGGGCTCAAAGTTATTTTCCTTAAACTCTCTGCTGGGCAAACAAAATACACATGTAGGCCAATATTGGCCCTTAGGCTACCAGTTTGTAATCCCTGGATCTTATAGAAGTTTTTATGTCATCATTGTTGGAGCCAACATTAGTACTTAAAGAGTACTCATGATTCAAAGAGTTCTGTCTGTCCCGTTAGTGAGAAACTTGCCTCTGGCACTTACCAGATCTATGTCTGTGGGCAGGTGGTTTGGCTTCTCTGGGTGACAGTTTTCTCATATATGAAATGGGGCCAGTCATATCCATGCCCCAACCCCTATCCCTGTGGGTAAGGCTCTAGGGATGACAGCCTCTCCCCTCCTTTCAGGAACAAGCCTTCGAGAGCAGCCAGAAGTACAAAGAGGGGAAGTACATCATTGAACTCAACCACATGATCAAAGACAATGGCTGGGACTGACCCCTGCTCTTTCCACATGTGGCTCCAGCCCGGCCTGGCCGCCAGGGGGCGCCACTGGCTTCCCTTCGCTGCCAGAAGGGAGCTCTGGACCCTCAGAGCCCCTGCGGAGGACGGATCCAGCTCCTGTACTTATATTTTACTGCATGCACTGTGACCTTGGGGGGAGATCAGAAGGTGGACGACATCCCCCCTCACCTCCCTGCGATCTGGCTGGCTTGGATCTCATTTTTTAACCTCTTCCTGCCCCGCCTATCCTATAGATACGGCCTGTGTGCTGTCCTCAGTGCCCAGTGCACCATCTGCCCTGTGAACTCCTCCCACTGGGCCCCTCTTACCGCACGCGTGTCTGCTCCCCTTGTTCTGTAGCGTTTGTATATAATAAAACAATGGAGTGGAGACAGCCCCAGGCTCGTGTGGAATCGGAAAGGGGGATCTCAAGTGCAGATTCCTGCCTCTATAGACCCGTTCCGTTCTGAGCCCCAATGGGGCAGCGGGTAGGCACCGCAGTCAAAAGTGGCCGTCTGCGCTTCTGGGGCCTGGCTTCAGTCATCCTCTCTAGGACCCAGGAGAGGTCGTGATTCACGTACCCACTTTGGCTCCATAGACCTTGACCTCAGGTGATCCGCGTCTTCTCAGCTTTAGCGTTTTGCTACCGCCCGGAGGCAATTCTCCGACTACAACTTCCAGTGGCCCCAGCGGCATCTCTCTTATCTTCTCGGCGCCCAATTGGGCGCTGGGCCTGCTGGGAAGTGTAGTTCCCAGGGTTCCCCAGCACGGGACCTTCTGGGAAGCTCAGGCGCCAGCCAGTCAGACTGTAGAGCTGCGGGGACCTCTAAACTTTTGAGACTTGGATGAGGGTGGAGAATGAGAACCAGGAAGGACGTCAGGGTTCGGCTTTCGGCTGCGGACTCCAGTGCCCTGTGTAGCAATATGCTCAGGCTGCGTGCCTCCAGCCCTGCTCTTTCCCTCTAGTCATGCTTGTCCCTCCACTCCCAGTCCTCCAAGTGAATGGGGGGCGGGGGGAAGGAGGTGGGTCACCTGCCAGAAAAGTCTGAGGCGCCAAGGTCTGCCCCAGGACTCCAGGCTCCAACTCAGGGTCCAGACCCCGCCCCTTCAGTAGCTTATCCCTAGCTGGGGCTCCCCCCGTGGGAACGGGGACCAGCTGGCCGGAAGCGCCAAACTGCGTCCCTGTCCAAGCCCCGGGGATCAATCAGGCCGAGGAGTTAATTATGTAATGAGGGGGCAGGGGGTCGAGGCTAATGTAGCCTTGGGGGGAGGGGTGAAAAGGAGGGTACCCAGGTATCCGGCCCCCTCTGGGACCCTTTCCAGGCCCCAGGGGTCTCCACCCCAGCCCAACTCCAGGGCCTCAAAGAGGGAGGGGCTGTGATGCTGGGTCTGGAGGGGGCTGAGCTGTGAGCTATAAAGCGGGGTATCTCTCAGCACCAGGGAATTCTAGGCAGTGTGTCCTGAGGCCAGACTCCATGTATCATCCAAGAGAGTTGTACCCCTCACTGGGGACTGGCTACCGTCTTGGGCACCCCCAGCCAGTGGCCGATTCCAGCTTCCCGCCTGCCCTGGCAGAGGGCTACCGCTATCCTGGTGAGCTTTGGGGTGAGCTCCTATGTAGGGATTGGGGGGAGGTGCTGTGACCCTGGCTCCTCATTCTCCCCCTATCTCCAGATTTGGACACTCCCAGACTGGATTGCTTCCTCTCGGGTATTGAGGCTGCTTCCCGCACCCTGGCTGCTCCCCCACCGCTGCCCCCTCTGCCCCCAGCCCTGGGCACTGAGCCATCTCCCCCAGCCCCAGAGGCCCTTCATTCACTCCCTGGAGTCAGCCTGAGCCTGGAGAACCAGGAGCTGTGGAAAGAGTTTAATTCCGTGGGAACAGAGATGATCATCACCAAAGCTGGGAGGTGAGGTCAAACGCCCCAGTACGTTTCTGGTGGGTCCCTCTTGGTAAATGCAGTTTCTGGTGGTGGGGCTGGGGTTAAGGGTTTCTAGGGGGGCTAGAGCTCTGCCTAAGCTCAGAATGGGACTGTGGCCCGGGTTACTCAGTGACTGGGTCAGGGGTCATGTTGTGGAGAGTTGGTTTAGTCTGCGACTGGCTTAGAGACCAACCTATAGCAAGGGTCACAGGTCAGTCTGGGCCATGGTCAGAAAGTCTGGCTGGGTTGTAGCTTAGAGGGTAGTCGGCAGCTAGCTTTGGGGTTCAGACTATGCTAGGGTTCAAGGGCCAGCCAGTGACCAGCATCAGGGGAATCTGGCTAGGATCAGGGTTAGGGTTAGGGTTTGTCTGTATGTGACTAGGTCCAGGGTCACCCCGGTGGCAGGAATATGGTCAGTGCGTGGCCTTGGTTGGAGCGGGGGTGGGGGGTCCTTATCTAGGCCAGGAGCTCAGGCCTAGCATGGTATCTTCTGCTCCAGTGAAAGCAGGGCTTTTTCTTTTCTTCCCTGAAGCAAGTTTGTCCAGCAGCTGCAGATTCTGGTGCTGGTTATCAGGTGAGGAGGTTCCTGGCAAGATTTCCAGGAGACAAGTGTGTCACCCTTGCTGCTGCAAATGGATTTTGAGGGGCCGGGAGTCAGGAGTCTGAACTCTGACCCTGGTCAGATCATCTAACCTGTCTTTTGTTTGTTGTCTATAAAAATGGGATAAAATAAGCTTCCAGACACTGCCCTTGGGTCTAACTCCAGCTGAATGTTCTTTGACAGAACTCTCTGAGCTGGTGCCCTGTCTCCTCGCTGGTGTTGGGCTTGCCTCTGGCTAGTGGGTTGCTCCAGGCCTCTCCCATCTTCTCCCCCATCCAGACGTATGTTCCCTGCTTGCCGAGTATCAGTCACTGGCCTGGACCCGGAGGCCCGCTACCTGTTCCTTCTGGATGTGGTGCCAGTGGACGGAGCTCGCTACCGCTGGCAGGGTCGGCGCTGGGAGCCCAGTGGAAAGGCAGAGCCCCGCCTGCCTGACCGTGTCTACATCCACCCCGACTCTCCTGCCACCGGTGCGCACTGGATGCGGCAGCCTGTGTCTTTTCATCGTGTCAAGCTCACCAACAGCACACTGGACCCTCATGGCCACGTGAGGCCCAGGCTGGGACCCCACGGTGGGGGTGGGCGTGGGGCCCAGGGCAAGGGGTCACTCCTGTTTCTTCCCTCCCAGCTGATTTTGCACTCCATGCACAAGTATCAGCCCCGCATACACCTGGTGCGGGCCGCTCAGCTTTGCAGCCAACACTGGGGTGGTGTTGCCTCCTTCCGCTTCCCTGAGACCGTGTTCATCTCTGTGACAGCCTACCAGAACCCACGGGTGAGTGACCCTGCCTGAGGGAGAGTGTTTCTTGTCTTGTGTTGGTGATGGCCTATATATATAGCATGCCCTTACAGAGACTTACTCAAAATCAAGGTCACATTGTAGTCACTGGCAGAGCGGGTACAGCCCGGAAAATAAGGGCCCCGATGTCACCAGGGGGGGTGGGTGGTGGCACCCTGCCCAGGCTGCAGGAGCTTTGACTCTGAATGTGTGCCCCCAGATCACACAACTGAAGATTGCAGCCAACCCCTTTGCCAAGGGTTTCCGGGAGAATGGCAGAAACTGTAAGAGGTGGGCACTGTTCATTCATTCATTCATTCATTCACTCGTTCATTCAGCAAATGTTTAACTGTCCACTATGTGCCAGGCACTGTTTGTTCATTCACTGATTCAACAAATACTTATTTAGCACCTACTATGTGCCAGGCACAGTTCTAGGCACAATAGCTCCTTCAGTAAATAGGACAAACCAAAGCCCTGTTCTCATGGAACTAATACTCTGGTGGGCAGAGTAGATAACTAAACAGGAGAAATAACACGTATTAGGGGTAAGTTCTAAAGATAAAGAAATAACGCAAGGAAGGAAGACAGGAAGAGCAGGAGTGAGAAATTAACAAAGATGCCTGGAAAGGCCTCACTGAGAAGAGACATTTGAGGAAAGACCTTAAGGAAGTATGGAAGGGAGCCACGTGGATATTTGGGAACAGCACGCCAGGGAGTGGGACCAGTGCATGCAAGGGCCCTGAGGTGGGAGCACACGTGTGCTGTGGCTGGAGTGGAGTGACAGGGGCGAGGTTCAGTTAGGACCTTGGCTTTTAGTCTGAGTACAGCCCCAGGCTGGCCTTTGCCCTCAAAGCAGAAGAGCCAGACATTAATCAAAAGATCACCCTAACAAATGTAAGTGTAACTTGACAGATGTTACCAGGGAGGGTATGGGGCTGCGGGAGGCCAGAGAAGGGGGAGTTATATGTGAACTGAGGCAAGGGTGAGTTAAACAGGTGAGGAGGGGCCAGGAAAGGGGCCTGAAAGGCAGTGGAGATGGCCAGAGAAAGGCAGGATGAGCCTGGCTGCTCTGGAAGAAGTTGCCATTGATTATAAATACAATAGGAAACCATCAGGAAGTTCGAAGTGCTTTCTAGTCATTTAATTCTCTGGCTTTCAGTTCCTTCCTCTGTAAAATGGATATAATAAGAAAACCTACCTAATAGAGTCCCCGAGAGGGTGAATGCCTGGCACCTGGTGCTATTATCGTCATATTTCCCAGGGAGCGAGACGCTCGTGTTAAGAGGAAACTGCGGGGCCCAGAGCCAGTAGCCACAGAGGCCTATGGGAGTGGAGGTGAGTATAGTCCCAGTAGTGATGGAGCCCAGCCTCAGACGCTGGTCCTCCTTAGCCCACCCTGTTTCTTCTGCCTCCCAGATGCACCAGGTGGTCCCTGCGATTCCACACTGGGTGGAGATATTCGTGAGTCAGATGCAGAGCAGGCCCCAGCACTCAGGGAAGCTGCCCCTGCCCCAGCTCCTCCATGTGGTAGCTCCAGTGCTGAGGCCTACCTTCTGCACCCTGCAGCTTTCCATGGGGCCCCCAGTCACCTTCCAACCAGGTGAGTGGGACAAGGGCACAGGGTTGGGTTCCAGTTTGGGGGTCCTTCTGTTCTGATATCTTTCTCCACTTCAGGAACCCCAGCTTTCCTCAGGCTCCAGACTCTGGGTGCCCAGCGCCCTACCCAGCTGCATCCCTAGAGCTGCAGTCTGGGCCAGGGGGCTCAGGATACCCAGCAGCTGCACACCCAGCACCCTTTGCTTCCCATTTCCTCCAGGGGGGCCCCTTGCCCTTACCCTACCCTGGACCTGGGGCCTACCTTGACGTGGGCTCCAAACCTATGTACTGAGCCATTGCTAGGCCCCTCTGCCTCCCTCCCTCGGCCTTCCACCACAAACTTCCACTTCCCTTCCCCCAGGCCTGTAGCTCCCTCACTTCCACTGGCCCCACCCCCCACACCAAATGGCTGCCTTGAGCCTCCTTCACCCCACTTCACACTTTGACTTCATTCCCACCCCCCTCTGGCTTCAAAGCTCTGGCTAAGCTGCTGGGAGTCCAGCTGGGGCCAGCTTCCCCTTCCCCACTTTCACCTCCGTGTGAATAGAGGGAGGCTGTGCCTGGCCAAATGGGGCCTTGGGCCAGCACCGCCAACTCCTGGGCTTCACCCTGGGCTCAGCTAGTCCTATCTCCTGGCCCCAGTGTGAGCCACACCAATCTGTTCTCAGGACCAGAGTATTTTTGTTAATAAAACTGAAAAGACATCAGTGCTCTGGAAACATTGGGCTAATGGTGTTTGGCCCTGGGAGGGACTGGGTGAGCACAGGTTTTACGGGGAGACCGCTACCCCGATCTAGACTTGCCACATCCAGCTGCTTGATCCTGTGCACATGCACAAGTCCACCTGCTCTGGGCCTGGTTCCTCTTCAAGAAAATGGCAGAATCGATGTCCTGAGACACGCCTTGTTTTGAGAATTAAATAGGGCTGTCTCTGCGAACCTGGCCCTCTACTTAGAACTGTCAGTGGATGGGGACCAGGAGGCTCCAGGCAAGTGAAATGGCCTGAGCCTCTCACCCTCCTGTGGGGACTGAGGCTCTAGGGCAGTCAAGGTCCTGGTGTCCACCCCGTCCCAGGCCAGCATCACTACCACCCCCAATCAAGTGTGACACAAACCCAAAGACCATATTTCTTCTATTAGAATTTTTTCTTTTTCTCAAAATTTTTATCTAAAAACAAACAAAAAAAAAAGAAAAAAAGAAAAACAAAAATTATTGGAAACTTCATGGTTCAGGTGGGGAGAGAGGAGAGAGGAGCGTGGGGCGGCAGCTCCGAGCCTCTCCACTGAAGTCCTCACCATCGAAGTGCCCTCTGCGGGGAGAGCAGAGCTGGGGACAGCCCTCCATGCCCAGCCTCCGTCTGGAGAAGAGGGTAGCGTCACAGTGGTCCAAGGGCCAGAGGGGCTGGAGGGGGAGGGCAGGGACCAAAGGGGTCACAGGAAGTAGTCAGCCACAGGCTTCTTGGAGGGGATGCCCCGCGTCTCTTGCGGAGCGGCCTCAAAGATGATGAAGTCTTTCTGGAGATGCTCGTCCAGCTCCAGGATGGCTGCCACGTTCCCACAACTGAGGTCGGAGAGCAGCAGTTAGTGTGTGGCAGCCGAGGTCCCCACCCCCGTTGTGACCTCCTGACCCAGGCAGCTCACCGGTAGCAGTAGTTGGGTGCTGACCACACTGTGAGCACAGTCTCATTGAAGTGCCACTTGTAACCCTCCATCACCAGTTGGTGGGCACGGCAGATCATGTCAATGTCGTTGGCTGCATTGAACTGAGCCACCACGTCACTGCCAAATAGGTAGCCAGCCCCACGGGGGCTCACACCCCAGCCTGTCGTGTCTGAGGCAAAAGAAGGTAGAGATGGGGAGAGGTGTCCCTCAAGTTCTCTGACTGCCCACTCCCCAAATCAGTCCCATGGGGCAGGAGGACAGGGCCTGAATGTGTTCAGGGGGCAGGGGGTGTCCTGAGGGACAGGAAGCAAATGCTGAAGATAAGCTCCAATGAAGGAAGACTTTCCTGATACTTGGAGCCACCTCACAGTCACAGTGACCGTGCAACTTACTGTCCAACTAGGCACAGGAGAGTGAAAGGAGGTGTCCTAAGAACCACGCCGAAGCCGAACAGCAGGTGCGAACAAGGGCTGTCGCAGCTAGGCTGGCAGCAGGGAGGGGGCAGGCGGGCACAGCTGTGAGAGCGGAGGCCGTGTGTGGCACCGCACAAGGAGCCCGGACTGGCACCTCGGATGCTTGGCTTTTAATCTCAGCTCTGCACCATACTAGCTGGGGAACCCCACAAGATGAGGGGCTCTCTGGGGGTCTACCATTCCAGGTATCTGATCTCTACAGAAGCCCCTTAACATACAGAGAGCCAACAATTTTTTTAAAACAAGCCGCTGATGTGCAAGCCCTAATTCCGTCAGAGCTCAAAGAACCCAGCTACCCACATTCCTGCCCTGAGGGTACCAGCCAGTCCCCAGGTCAAGCGAAGACCAGCCTGCTCTACTCTTCCCACAACTTACCTGGCCTGACTGTCCCTTCAAGGTACTTACTTTAACCAAAGGGCTCCCTTAGTTGCCAAACTAAGGGTAAAGCCTGGCTGCCCCTGCCCCACCTGCCCTCACCTTCAGGATCAGACCAGAGCAAGTCGCACATGGGACCATCGTGAGGCACCTCTTGCTTTCGGTCAATTGTCCGGATCTGGTCAAGGGTCTGGATGGAGGGGGAGAGGCCCCCGTGCACACAGAAGATCTACAGGGGAGAGCAAGGCAGGAGGCTGGGAGGCCGAGGCCCAGCGCCCTCCTCACCCCTCCCACCTCCGTGGAGCTCTGTGGCCAGCCTACCTTGCCATCGATGATGGCCGACAGGCTGAGGTAGTCAAAGATCTCAGTGCAATAGCGCCACACGGTCACCGAGCCATATTTGCGCAGGCACTCGTCATAAAAGCCGTAGACCTGGGTGATCTGACGGCTCTCGTGGTTGCCCCGGATCAGGGTGATCCGGTCAGGATAGCGAACCTGGAGGTAACCAAGCCAGGGCTGGGGCCGAGGCTCTGCCCCCTCCTCCTAGACCTCCTCCCATCTCCCAGCCCCACTCCATCCTCACCACCACCACCCTGCCCCAGAATGATGTCATCTCTTATATGAATGTGTCGCACCCACCTCACAGGCTCCCAGTCCCCCTCCTCCAGAGAATACAAAGCTGAGCCCCCGCCCCATCAACTACAGACCTAATGGCTCCTCTTTTACCTACAAGATAAGAGACCCAGTCCTTAGCAAGACATTCAAGGCACTTTGTTGTCTGGCCCCTTACAACCTCTCCCACCAGTGGGTGCTGTATCCAGTTGAACTCAACCCCCCGTCACTTTCTGCGCACACTGAGCCTTTATTCCCTCCCCCTACAATGCCACTCCTCTGACCTCATCCTCTAGGGGCCCAATCAGATGGCCCCAAGTCAAGGAAAGCTTCTGTGACCACCCTGCCAAGCAGAATCTGTCATCACCAGCAGCACAGCTCAGAGTTGGGGGTGGATGGAGCAGGAGAGGAGGGCGAAAAAGATGCAGACTGGTCAGGCCTGAGGTGGCCCAGGTCTGGGCTCCAGGAGACAGCAGTTCCCACCTTAAGTGCCAGCAGCAGGAGGAACGTTTCAACACTGTAGAAACCACGATCCACAAAATCCCCCATGAAGAGGTAGTTGGTCTCAGGGACGTCGCCACCCACCTGGGGGGAGGGAGAAGGTTCTGCTTGGTCCTAAACTGTCCCCTACTCCCCACTGTGGCCCATTTTCAGTCAAGTTGAAGCCCTTCTCCCACAAAGGGCCCACCTAACTAGAGGCCTCTTGCCCCCATTCCACTCACCGAATTCAAACTCTCCCTCTCAAAGGAGCCTTCCAGTCACCCTCCAGGTCACCCGCCCCAGTCTTTACCCACACTCACTCTGAACAGCTCCTTGAGGTCATAGAACTGTCCGTGAATGTCACCGCATACCTGGGAAGTGAGAAGATGGATGGGAACTCAATCTGAAAGCCTCTGCTCCTGGGCACTGTCTTCAAGTTATCACTCTTGGCTAAGCCTCTGCTTCTCAGGGCCCAAAATCTACTCTCCCACCCCAGGTAGCCTGGTCTGGAATCAACCTCCATCCCACACTGAGTGCCAACTATTCCCTGGGCAAGAGCTAGAGCCGGGTGTTTCCAGCCGGACCTAGAGAACCTGGCCCTTTCTTTCCCTTTCCCTACTCCCCTTAAGGTACCCAGAATGAAGAACACAAAGAACACATAGAAACACATGGCGTAGAATCACTCACCAAATTAAGAGCCCTTCTCCCCTGACCAAGAATATCCCTCCAACATATCAAAAGACCCTTCCCAGAACATCCATTTCTTATAGTGAGGGTCCCTTGAACATGGGGCTCCCAATGATGAGACAGCCCAAAAGACTACCGGGAATGTATCTGAGCCTAAAAGACCTAGCTAGGCTCTGGAGGGACAGAGGGTACTCACTGTGACTGGCGAATCCACCCTCTGCACGTTGCTCTCCTCTACCAAGATCTCTCTGGAGACAGAAGACCAGGGTCACCACAACCAAGCCAGCCCAGCCAAATCCCTTACCATTTTTAATGGGGGGAGGAGAGGGTATGTGGCAGTCCCTGACCTCTACAGAGCAGGAGCGAGGTGTGCAATTTCTCCAGGACAGGCTGACACAGCCCCCACTGCTCTCAACACCCTTCCATGGTTCCCCTAATGTCAACAGGCCAAAGCCCAAACACTTGTTCCAGGTTTCAAAGCCACTCCGAGGAGGCTGTGACCTTCCCAGCCTTGACCACCCCCAACCTCACTGCTTCCTTTCGTGCACCCAGCACTCCCAGAAAACAGATCTCCTCTCCCAGAGCCCTCTGCTCCTGCTGCTGCCTCAGCCTAGAGTGCCCCAAGGCTGTCCCCCTGGCTGAGCGCTTATAGTCCCTAGTCCCTCTCTGCCCGTCACAGGGGGCTGCTCCAAGCCTGTCCGAAGGCATACAGGCGCTGGTCCTGGGCAGGCCAGTCATCAAAGTGATCTTCAAACTGACACATCGCTGCTCCTTTCTCATTATTTACTTGGAGGCAGTGAGGACTTCACCCTTTCACCTCTCCTTGCAGCGCGGTCTGCTTCTACTCCAGGAAGTACGACACAAAACCACCGTCAGGTTCAGACCCTCGATTTCAGTAGTGCCGTTATTTCCAGATTTCATCCTCAATGATGATGGCAGTAGTGAACATTCTAGTTCACACCACGTGCCAGGCTGTAGTGAGAGCTTTGCATGGACAGTGCATGCCATCAAACCACCACCCTCAAAGGCAGGCACTGTGATGATCCCCACTTCTCAGATGAAGAAAACCGTTGAAGTCATACGGGTGGGACTTGAGCCAACGCAGCCTGGCTTGAGTCTGCAGCTCTTTCCTCAGGTCAGGCCCCTCTGCTCTGGCCCAGGCACTTGCTCAGCCCTCACTCCTTCTGCTGTCTCCTCCCGCTAGAGGCAGCCCCTCTCAACTCAGGTTTCCTACCAGCCCCTCGGGGTACTCTTCAAGACAAAGGTAGCTCCAGGAGGTGTGCTTTTTGGGAATGGGAGAAGGCACTGGCTGCAGTCTCAGGGGTCAGGCAGCCACCAGGTTCTCCCACCTGTACTACAGCTTGTGTTGAACATCCTTTATACTGTTTATAATGACCTTTCCATCTGACTTGGGGAGCTTTTTTGCACCCTCGTCTGACAGATAAAGAAACTGAGGCTTAGAGGAAAAAGGAGGAGGATCAAGGTCCCAAGGCTGGAGGAGTGTCTGAAATGAAACCCAGGAGCCCGCCCAACTGCCTGAGAACTGATGCCAGCCCCTTCCAGACTCCTGGTCAAAACCCCACCCCAGTGCTAGTAAGGCCTCAGCACTGTCTGGAACCAGGCCCAGCCTCCGACCCCATCTCTGTCACCTGCTGCACATCACCAGCCCTCTCAAGGCTCACACCTGCTCGCCTTTACTTCCACAACTAACATGACTTTTGTTATAGCTGCCTACCAAAGTGCCAGGGCCTATCCCTGGATATGAAGAATCTCACTGAGTTTCATAATGATTTCAAAGACTTGGAGAGGTAACATGGAGAGGGTCATACTGTTCATAGAGATGGCATCCCTACTGAGGACACCTGATTCAAAACCCTCTGCTCTTCAGCCCTGGTCGGGTCACTCAGTTGGTAGAGCACCATCCCGTACACCAGAAAGGTTGCGGGTCTGAGCCCCAGTCAGGGCATGTACAGGAGGCAACCAACCCATGTTGCTCTACCACATTGATGTTTTCTCTTTCCTTTCCTTTCCTCTCTCTAAATCAATACATATATCCTTGGGTGGAGATTTAAAAAAGCCTGCCCTTTGGATATGCTGACGTTTTAGGCTCACGCACTTCAGGCCTCCGTAGGTCCCAGGGTTTGAGTCTGTACACCCTCTGAGCAAGCTGAAGCTCTTGAAACCACCAGCCTTGGTCCAGGTCCCTGGTGGGTCCCCAGGAGGCGCCATGGCCAGGTGCTAGAATTGGCCCTCCTTCAGACTGAGCCTGGGATGGTAATGGCCAACTCGGGCCTCAGTCTAGTGCCTCCGAGCTGCATCTCAGTTTCAGCTGGGTGGAACCTTCCCACACCAGTTCTCTGCAGCTCCCCGCTAGCTCTCTCATGGCCTAAATGTCTCTGCCTGGCTGTCCGTGAGCATGGGGTATAGGAAAAGACCTGGATCCAAAACAAACTCCCCTCCAACCAGCTGTGAGACTGTGGGCAAGACATTATCCTCCCTGAGGCTTGGTTCTCTCTTCTGTGAAATACTTAACCCTGCCCCGCCTATTCACTGGGCTGCAGGAAAGAACAATGGGGACTATTTATATGTAACTTCTCTGTCAGTGTGGAAACTCCACCACGCTATCCAAGCATTAGCTACCATCACCACCCAACTGATCCAGGGCCTGTAGGGAGGGGAGACTTACGGGGAAAAAGAATGGCCCAAGCAGCAATTGGTTTAAGTTCCTAAAAACGTCAATCAAGACCGAGGAAGCAGGCAAAACATGGAAAAGCCACAGATGAGCATTTAAAAAGAAGCTCTGCCTGTTCACCAAACCCATGCAGGGAGCTACAGGTCCGGGGTGGGATGGGGGTGGGGGTGAAGCCAAGTAAAGAGCCTCATGGCCACAAGCTCAGAACACAGCCCTGTCACTTTCTCTCTGGGTGACCTTAGTCAAGTCACTAGAATTCTAGGAGTCATGGCCTCCTGTTCTGTAAAATGGAGCAAACAATTCCAACCTCACAAGATTGCTGCAGGGAGAAAATGGGTAGAAAGTCTTTGCCAGGACAAAGCCACGCTTACAGTGAGCCTGTTGTTCCATAAATGTAGAGTAATTCTCCTGGCTCTC
Organism: Macrotus californicus; assembly: GCA_007922815.1. Classification (NCBI taxonomy): domain Eukaryota; kingdom Metazoa; phylum Chordata; class Mammalia; order Chiroptera; family Phyllostomidae; genus Macrotus; species Macrotus californicus. The sequence continues at coordinate 52,755 of VMDR010002263.1, read as the reverse complement.
ACAATTCTCCAGCGTGGCGGAAGCCAGTCCAACAGTGCCTCAGAGGAGGCAGATAACTGGTCTCCTCACTGTTGCCCACATATCTCGGGGCCTCCGCTCCTACTGTCATTCTGCTTGGAAGGCCTTTCCCCCCTGTTCCCATTAGCTGCCCAAGTTATTTTCATCTTCCAAGGCCACCTTCTCTTAGAAGCCTTCCCTGACGTCTTCAGTCCACACTGGCATACCAGTGCTGCCTCTTTCTACGTGGTGTCCTAACAGTAACTTCTAAGGGTTGTGGGCACTCACGTGGTACGGAAGCACTACGCTAACTTCAACCCAGGCACTAACTTGGTTGACTCTTCATAACCACCTTATTAAGTACTATCATTCCCACTGTGCAGGTGAAAAACCTGAGTTTCAGGGACCTCGAGATCACCAATACAGCTTCTAAGTCGCAGAGTCGGATTCCGACCTACAGCCATGACACTCCAGAGCCTGGGCCTTTTTTTCAACCTTTACCCAAGCATATAGTCATTGATTTCTTAGAGAGGAAGGAAGGGAGAGAGTGAAGGGGCGGTGCTGGGGGGTGAGGAGGGAGACAGAGAGAGAGAGACAGAGACAGAGATAGAAAGAGAGAAAGAGTGTGGATGGGCTGCCTCCTGTACATACCCTGACCGGGGACTGAAACTGCAACCTGCCCTACATATGCGCCTTGATCAGGGATCAAACCCACAATCGTGTGGTGTTCGGGGCAATATTCCAAACTGAGTCACTCGGCTGGGGCCAAAGCCTGGGGTCTTAATCAATACATCAGCCTACTTCCCAAAGAACTCTTGAGTTGGGCCTCCCTCTTTATGAGGTTTAACTCCACTCTGGCTCCCACACGGATCCAACCCCACCGTGCATTATGGCCTGAAAAGGACAGAACACGGAGAACTGGCTTCGCACTCCATCGCACTCCCTTTGCTGGCTATTTACTCTTAGCATGAGTCCTCGTCTGCAAAATGGGGACGGTACTACCCAACTTGAAGAGTTGGTGCTGGACTTAAAAGTATTTTATTAACCAGAGTCTTGAGCTTTTCCGCCTTCAACTTCTGTTCTTGCTGACCCTCCCTTTTTTCATCTTGTTCCTCAAGGCCTACCCCCAAAGTTCAGTTCCTTCAAAAATCCTTTCCCTGTTGTCTCAACCCACAGGGTTGCTTCCCTGAGCTTCCTAACTACTTTCTCTAACTTCAGTGAAAACACGCTACCTAATACGCTAAGTGCCTCTACCCAGGTCCGTCTTCCCCCTACAGGCTGGCTGCTCCTCCAGGGAAGTGGCCCGAGTCTGCTCCTTTCTGGGAATGTTTCCAGGATGAGCCAGGCCCAAGGCTCTCGGCTGGGTGCGCCCTAGGCCAGAACCCCTGGGCAGCGGAACCCCTTCCCCGCGGCCGGGGGGCTCACCGGGCCTTGGCGCACAGGGCCTTGACTTCGCTCTCCTTGATGAGCTCGCAGCGCCGCAGCTGCTCGATCTGCCGGTCCAGGTCGCTGATCTCCGCCATGGCCCAACCCCTCCCCCGGCGCGGGTCAGAGCCGGGGCCGCCGCCCCCTCCGCACCGCACAGGGGTCTCCTGGGAAAGGCGACGACGAGCCCGGATAAGAATGTCCCTACGGGGTCCCGAGGTTTAGAGCGGGCTGGGGGAGGGGGGGGGCAACTATTTTGAGCTGGGCCGCCCCCCTCCCCCAGCCTCTCCTCACAGCGGCCCACCGCCCGGCTGGCCCCTGCTAACTCCCATCGAACCCCGCGGCCCCGCGCTCGGGACGGTGGCCTAGAGGGATCTCCGACGATTACCGCCGCTGTGACTTTGGCTCCGGCTCTCCGGCTCCCTGCCTTCCTACTTCCCTCAGCTTTGCGCCGCCGCCGCCGCCGCTTCTACTTCCGGCCCCGCCGCGGCAGCCAAGGGAGTCCAGTTCCGCCGTGCGTCGGACGTGGCGTCATACACACGCCCCGCCCCCCCACGCCGCGCCCGTAACCCTATCTCTCTAGACGAGGAATGGAAATGCGGCGGAGGAACCGGATGTCAGCCCCGTGCGGGCGCAAGTTATTGTGGGCCAGGCGGATGTCGCTCGGAGGGCTGATGCTCCCTAGCCAAAGTCGCCCCCACTCGCAGGGAAACTGAAGCTTAGCCGGGGCTCTCTGCCTCGTAACTGTTACACGTTTACCTGTTTTAGGCGGCCTCCCCCATTACAAGCTCTGAGGAATGGGACTTTGTCTGGTTTACCCTTGCAGCCCCTGCTTAGAACAAGACCTGGCACAATAGGCATACCTAAGTAGGTATTCAATGAATGAAGGGATATCAGCTTAGTTCTCTCTCCATTGCCACAAAAAAGTCTGCCAGGGAGGACCTCTGAAATTAGGGGCAGAAAGGAGTGCACCAAGCGTATGCCTCAGTCAACATGGCCTCCCAGGTTACAGAATGGTCCCCTCGATAGCCCCTAAATTGCTTTCTGTTGTCAGCAAGTTTTATTCTTTGTTTTTTTAAAGGAGGGAACTGGCTCAGAGAGGTTAAGTAACTTGCTCACGTTTGCATAGCTAAGAATTTGGGGTTTGAATTCAGGTTGAAATGTGAACCCAGGAAAGCTGTTACTTCTGAAACTCACTTTGTCATAAGTTGGAGACTGCCTGAAGTGTTGAGTTTCTCCGCTTCCCTAGTCCCTTTAAACAAACTTCATGGGGTCTCGCACAGGCTGCTCCCTTTTGGAACGTCCTTCCCACTATCTTCTAATGACCTTCGATTTTCGGGTGCCCTATTTCAGATGTTTCAGAGTTAACGGTAGGCACAGAAGTGAAGGCTAAAGGTCTGAGGGGCTAGGAGAGGTTGGTTTTGGATGTTGACAACAAATGCAAATGTGCAAAGAATCAAGTTCTTAAACTCCTAGAAGGCCCTAGGTAAATTGGTTCCCTGCCTATCACTACATGGATTCGGTAGGTTCAGAGATCAGAAAGGTCTTTTTTTTCCCCCCCTGCTGGGAGCTCAGACAGAAAAGGGCCCATATCAGGAAATGTGGGAAGTGACAGGAACACTAGGTCCTTGGTTGTGACAAGGATGTTTTATCAGCCGAGACTCTGGTGTATATCACTGCACCCCACCCTGGGTTAGGGAAAGCTTCAAGGCATGGCATTGGGGGAAGTACATGGCCCTCACTCCAGCTTCATGGAATGCAGCAACTAGAGGCTCAGTTCTTAACCTGGAACCTGAGTTCTGTGTTTATGTCTGCGTTGTTGAGGTGTTAGAAAGGCTTCCAGGTTCTTCAAGGGGTCCTATGACTCAAGACAACTAAGAAGCCAGCGCTAATCCCATTTCCCATTCAGACGGGAAGATGGACAAGCTCAACAGTATAGCCTGAGATATGCATTAATAATCGTGTTTCCACCAAGAAACAGCGCCATCTCCAGCAATAACGGCACCTACTCACATAGAACACTTACGTTGCCTGCTCATAGACTCTAGAAAGCTTGACTTTCGTCAGTGGCCGTTTCGTCACAAGGACCTCCTGTACCCGTGAGTTCTAGGCCTAGAAGCGAACTGACCCTGCGGCCTCACACAACAGGCAGTCATACACACCCTCTCCCATTATGAGCCTTATCTGATGCTGCTGGTAGAGGGGACAAGAGACCTTGGTGGTTTGAAGAAAATTTCACAAGCTCTCCTCTTGAAGCCCTGGGCAATTATAAAACAAAGCAGGAAACGCCTACCCCACCCCTTCACCTTCTTCCTGCCTAAGAAGGAAGAACATAAAACAAGGGCTCTTTCTGCCCTGGCTGGTGTGGCTCAGTGGATTAAGTGGCAGCCTGAGAAGCAAAGGGTAGTAGTCACTGATTCCCAGGTCAGGGCACAAGCCTGGGTTGCAGGCCAGGTCCCCGGTGGGGTGGGGGGTGGGGGTGTGAGAGGCAACCACACATTGATGTTTCTCTCCCTTCCCCTCTCTCTAAAAATAAATAAATAAAATCTTTAAAAAAACAAAGGTCTCTTTCTTCTGGACTCTGCCACCTCCCTGGGTCCTCCCCTGACCCAGGCACTGTAGATATGGACAAGAAACTCCCCCTTAAATAGTTGTTTATTGGCAGTGGGCTGGAAAGAGCACTGGAGTTAGCGTACACAGACAACACCACGCACCAAAGTCACAAGGAAGGCAAGAGTGGGAAAGAGCAGCCTGGAGCCCCTGATGAGGCCCCCTCTTCAGGTTTGAGTGTGGGAGGGGGCGGGGCCTGGAGTGTTGAAGGGGGCCACCTTAGAACACTTGTTTAGTAGGCGTGGTTAGAGATGAAGAGGGACTGGCTGGCTGCAGCCCCGGCCTGACCGCTTGGGGTGTACTTTCCTTGGCAGGCGAGGCTGTTGGCCTAAGAGGGGAGAGGAGCCAGAGTGAGAAGGTCTGTTCTCAGAATCCCATCCATCCCAGCACTCCCCACCTGCTGCTCCGTCCTCACCAGGGCTCGTTTGACATATTCCTCCTGGGCAGTCTTCAGGTTCTCCTTCTTCCCACCCCAGGCCTTCAGGGCAGATGCCTGCAGGGCTCGGCCATAGGAGAAGGTCAGGGCCCATGGCTTCAGCAGGGGGCACTTGTTGATTGCATTGAGGTTGATGGATGCCTCCTCCTCACTCTGACCTCCAGACAGGAAGGTGATCCCTATAAAACAAAGGGTGAAATGGCAGGAGGATGGTGGTCAGAGCCCCAGGCCACTGGCAGGAGTTCCTAGAAGCTGACCTGGAAATCAGACCAATGGGCATAAGGATTGGGGGTACAATCTCCCAGAGGGCAATATGAGACTATGGGACTCACCAGGGACAGCAGGGGGCACTGTGCGGCGCAGTGCAGTGACAGTTGCCATGGCAATCTCCTCGTTGGAAAATTTCTGGGTACAGGCATGGCCTGGGGTGACCATATTGGGCTTCAGCAAGGTGCCTTCCAGGTAGATGTGGTGGTCACTCAGAGCCTTGTAGACAGCAGCCAGCACCTAGAGTAGGGCAGGACCAAAGTGGGGGTGGGGACAGGAGTCAGCTCCAGGGCCCATGGTCCAGCTACCTAACCCACCACATGGCCCGGGCAGGCAGGTAACCTACCTTTTCAGTTACATACTGACAGCGTTTCAAGTCGTGGTCCCCATCGGGGAGGATCTCAGGCTCCACAATTGGCACGATGCCATTCTGTGGAGTTGAGGGGACAGAGTAGCTATGAGACCTGCTAAACTGGAGCCCAACCTATAGCTCTCCAGAGCCACTGGCTGGGATCTTATCTCCATGAAGACAGAGACTCATGGCTTCAAAGCCCTCAGCTTTGCAGGGTTGTTTGTGGGAGACAGGATCTCCTCAGATCCACCCACACAAACCCGTCCTGCCCCTGTGCTCAGAGTCCCCAGGACCAAGCCTGATGACTGGTAAGGATCTGGAACAAGCGCTGCCTTGGGGGATGTAGGTATCCTGGTGGACAGGTGGCGGGACAGCTGACACTCTGGAACCAAATGAGGTGGAAGCTGGCCTGCAGGGGACATGTAAGCCCACCTGCTGGCAGATGCTGGCATAACGGGCCAGAACATTGGCATTTTCCATGATGGCAAGGGATGAAGGGGTGTGTTCCCCAATCTTCAGCACACAGCGCCACTTGGCAAAGTCAGCTCCGTCCTTCTTGTACTGGGCGCAGCGCTCGGACAGCCCGTCCAGCCCTGGAGAAGGGATGTAGGAGTCAGCGTGGCAGAGGAGGGGCAGGTGGCTCCCACTTAACCCTGGGCACCCAGAGAGGCATCGACCTAGGTGGGATGGTCGGTATGGCAGGATGCCAAACAGTTCTCACCTTGGGTAGTAGTCTCACCATTTGTTCCTGCCAGGGGTACCACGCCCTTATCTACCTGTTGGGGTGGGATGACATAAGCCAGGTAAGTGATCTCTACTACCCTTTTCTGTTCTAGAGCCCTACTCTGCCCTCAACGTCATCTCTCAAGTGGCGTCTCCTGGTCTGTAAATGTTTTCGTGTAGTTACAGTGTCTGATCCTATGAGGCTGTTATTTGACAGAGAGCCTGGGCTCGTGCTACCTCCTAACTCTGCGATCAGAACACTCCCCTGCCTTGAGCTTCAGTTGCTTATCTGCACAGTGAGGGTAATGCCTTCCTCTTAGAACTTCAAGGGTTAAAAATACCAAGCAGGGCCCACAGTTTCTAGCTTCCTTACATGTGAGCTGGGGCAGATTCCACCCAAGTCTCCAGGCCCCCAGCCCAGCGTCCACCCCCTGGCCTATTACTCTGATTTCTCTTTCCCAGACGCATCTTAGATCTCACATCCCAAGGCCCAGCCTCCTCACCTTGATGCCCACAACACCGCCCTTGGATTTGATAACTTGGGGGAAGGGACGCCCGTCATCTGTCTTCTGATAGAGTGTCTCATGGAAGAGGATGACGCCGCCAATGCAGGGGTTCACACGGTCATCGGCGGTGAGCAGCAGCTGGCGGTAGAAGCGCCGGTTCTCCTCGGTGTTCTCGGTGCCGATGGACTGCAGCCGCTTGGCAATGCTCCCTGGGAGGGAGCAGCACACGGTCGTAAGGGGATCGGCCTGTCACCCCCCCCCCCCCCCCCGGGGCCCTCCCGCCACTGTGTCCTGCCCGTACCAGTGGACTCATCTGCAGCCAGGATGCCCTTGCCCGGAGCCACAATGCGCTGAGCGATGTCAGACAGCTCCTTCTTTTGCTCCGGAGTGAGTGCTGGGTATTGGTAGGGCATGGTGCCAGTCAGCTTCTGGGCGGGGCAGACAGGGGGGCACTAGTCAGCTGGGTTTCTCCGTGGTCTCCCAATGAGCAGGGCCCCTTGCCTGGAGGTCAGGGCAAAAGTTCCCTACCTCCCCTGCCCCATGACCCAGCAGGTTCTGGGGCACCTCCTGGCCCCAGCTCTCCCCTACACCCGACTTCCCTATATTAGGCCTGCCTCCTGTACCTTTCCTAACTGTGTTTGTTGCTGGGTGTTGCCCAGCTGAGGGTGGGGTTGCATACTGGCATCTGGGGTAAAGGAATAGACCAGAGCCATGGACAGGTGGCTCATGTAGAAGTTGGACCCTTCTGGCTTGCGCCTTGCCATGGGGTCACCTTGCCTAGAAGCAAAATCGAACCGAAGTCTTTTAGAATATGGAGATCCTGCATAAGGCGGGGGGCCCAACCGCCTCATCGGAAAGGACCCGGAGAAGAGAAAGGTCTGTATACTTCAAGTCACACAGCAATCCAAAGGCCAGATCTGAGAGTAGAACCCAGATCTCCTGACTGCCAATCCAACCAAGACCCCACAGCTGGAACAGGAGGCCTCAAGGACATCCCAAGGTCAGGCTTCTCCACCCCAGGGTGGGGGAGGGCATTAGGAAAAGGGTGCTGAGAAAACGGTAGGAGGAAACCAGAGCCTAGGAAAGGGCAGTGGAGGGGCCCAGCCCGAGGAGAGGGAAGGTGTGAAGTCTGCGGATCCCGCTGCTCACGCAGGGTAAGAGTGTGGAGGAGAGGCAAGCGCCCCACCCCTTCCCCCTGAAACACGCTCCTGTCTGCTCGTAGGGCTGCAGCTGTTCCAGGCTCAGAATCAAGGTCAGCCGATAAGAAAAGACGCGGAAAGTGTTAATGGGGCAACAGGCGTTGCCAAGGGTTGTCCCCTCCTCGCCAGGGGCGCCTGTCTCCCAGGGCGGGAGCCAACCATCCGCTTTTGGAACCCTGAAGCAGTGTACGAGCTGCCCCCACCCCTCTCTGCCTCTTAAAATCCCTGCAGAGGCAAAGGGGCCATAATCCTTTGCATCAGGGGTCCCGGCAAGAAAAGGGAATGGCCCTTCCTCTCGTCCTGCTTCCTCGCCCGCCATGACTCAGCGCGCAGAGCCTCGGCATTGCGCAGTAAACCGAGTGAGCTCCAGCTAGAGAGGGCTGGGGAGCCTGGGCTGGGAGCTTGTGTGTATGGGGGATGGGGGGGGGGGTGGTGCTAGGGTCGGGTTCAGGGGGCTCTCCCGACCCGCCACGGCCCCAGGATCCTTCTCCATGGTACTTGACCCTCGCACGTGGCGAAAAGCGCTCACCTGGCACAGGAAAGGGGCGGGTTTGCGCGGTGCAGTGGTGGAGGGCGGCGGGGTGGCGACTGGACCGAGGGAGCGAACGCAGCAGTCGTCACTACTTCCCTGGTTCTGCGGCGCGTTCCAAGAGGAACGCAGCCTATTAAGCTCCCGTGTGGGCGGCGCAAGGGGCGGGGAGGGAGGAGGAGGCGGTGCCGCGCCTTCTGAGCGCACCGCTCCGCCCTCCGCCGGTTTTGGTTCTTTTTTTAATTTTGCTGGGGCCGGAGGCGCCTGGGCATCCAATTGCAGGCGAGAAACCGTGGGAGCCACAGCCTCCAAAGGCGAGACCCGGAGGCGGGGAGAACAAGATCCCTCCCCCGATCCTCCTCGGACGTGACTCGGGCCACATCCCGCGCGGGTCCCGACCCTCCCCTCTCCCTTTCCTCCCAGCCTGACACACTCTGGGGCACCGTGACTCAGCCGGTTTTTGGCACTGGAGGGTATGGGGATTGGTGGGGTGGGGGGGCGCCCGGGAAGACCGAAGCTCAGCTTCCTCTCCCAGGCCGGGCCCAGCCCCAGCTTCCGACTGCAGGCTCAGGCAGAGTACAGCGTGTGCCAGTCGCTGAATCGAGAGTTAGGACATCCGGAGGTCTCGACTGCAGGCTGGACTTGGCGGGCTCTGGGACACAGGGCCGCCCCTCCCTGTGCCAATGGCCCACGAGTAAGAGGCCGAGGAAAATGTGGCGAGTGGACACACACTGAGCGCAAGGAGGTGGCCGGCCTGGCAGGAAGCCAGGTGGTAGCGGTTCTGGGTGACCCGCCCCAACCGCACCCCATTGGTGCCTGTCAGGTTCCAGGGGCTGCCCGCCTGGGCCAGCCTCTTCCGTGCTCTGTCAGGGGCCAGTGCCGACAGGCCTGAAGCCCCTGCATCACGCAAAGCCAGGCCATGAGGCAAGTGGCCGGCTGTGCTCGGCCCAAGCAAGTCAGCGCGTCTGCGTAACTTGTCCCTTGGCCCTGACATCTCACTACCAGTAAAATCCGTCTGGCGCTGGTCAGCCTCCCAGATACATTCCGAGCCTCCCTCCCCTCATTCTAGGTCTCCCCTGCTAATCTGGACATCTTCAGCCCTACCTCACCCCAGCTCTGTCCAGCTGGGACCCACCTGGATGGAGGAGACCGAAGAGGTAGGCAGAGCCTGGTCAGCAGCGAGTGAGCAGGCCGAACCGGGCTGGGTTATAAAGGCAGCTCCTGCCCTCCCCCAGATTATGTCCCCAACCTTCTCCAGTGACCCCTGCCCTTTCCTCGCCACGGATTCCCTGGCAGGGACCTATATTTAGGGAAACCTGAAGCTCCTGACATTCAGGCCAGCATGGGGCCCAGAGTGAGAAAAGGGGGAGGGAGCTGTGGGCCTGCCCTATTTTGAGGGTGGGGGAGGGCCCCCTGCCCACTCACCAGTACTTCAGAGGAAATTTCTTCCTTGGAAATCCAGACTGAGGCCTTCAAAAGGGAAGTAAATCTTTGGACAGGGATCTGTGGGGAGAGAAGGGGAAAGGGGACTCATCATGTGGCCCTCCCTGCCTCTTCCTCTGATTTCTTGCCTTTCCCACTGGGCTCTGATGGGGGCTGTTAGGATTCTCTGGAGCCCATTTCTTCTTTTTCTTCCTTTTTTTTTTTTAAGATCTGGTTTATTTTTAGAGACAGGAGGGTGGGGAGAAAGAGGGAGAAACATCAATGAGTTGCCTTCCGGCACTGAACCTGCAACCCAGGCACGTGCCCTGAACGGGAATCGAACCTGGGTGATCTTTCACTTTGCGGGAGGAGGCCCAACCAACTGAGCCACACGGGTCAGGGCTGGAACCCATTTCTTTGGAGGGAGGGCAGATGCAGGCATTACACTCGCACCTCAAAATAACCACGAGCCCATGGACTGGGCATGCTCGGGTGCCCTTACATCCTGATACTCAAGGCCCAAGTTCCTCCCATAATGCTGTCTATGGCTAGCGGTGCCCCCACCCTCACCTTCAAACATGAGCTTACTTGGGGAGGCCAAGAGGAGGGCAGAGGCCCCTGCCGGACGGAGCACCAGCCCCTCCCCGTGGGCCCTATCAAGGGGTTGCAGTCTAGATGGCTAAGGGATCTGAGTCTTACGCTGCCGAGAACCGAGTGCTCCCCACTGCTGGTTCCCAGGCCAGGGAGCCAGGCAGCCCGTCTGTGGTCTCAGCAGCCTGGAGAAAGCAGTCCTGAAGCCCCTCAGCGAAGAGGGCTGCTGGGCCCCGGGGGCTGGCCGCTCCCCAGAGGGCAGGGACTGTGGGTCGTCATCGGAGCTTGATCTCAAAGCAGAGGCAGTTGAGGCTCTGGCAGTCAGGAAGTTGGCACGCACAAGCACAGTCGCAGAGTGGGCAGCAAGGAGGGCAATGAGGGGCCCAACCCTGAGGGAGAGGAGAAAGGAGTGAGGGGGCTGGGCCGGACGAAGGGGGACCAGAGCCTGAAGCTGCTGTTTCCCTTTCAGGAGAGAAGGGAACAGAGAGGCCTGGAGAGTCCCATTTGCCCAGTGGAACAGAGAGTACCGTCCACTAATCCTGGGAACAAGTCAATTCCCTGTGCTGTTGAGAAACCAGCAAGGGGGCAACATTCCAAACGACTAAGCTTAGGAGCTGGAAGAAATTATTCAGGGAGCTCTTTCTTTCTCCCCACTTTCTAAGTGATGGGACTAAGGACCAGAGAGTAACCGGCCCTGGTTCCCTGCTAGAATTCAGGTGTCCCAATGCTTAGCTCAGAGATGATTCTACACTTTTGTGGCTCCGCGCAGGGGAAAGTCAGTAGCCTGGAGAGCACACACACTTCCTGTCTGTGATGAAGGTAACTTGCTGGTTTTGTGAATTTCTTCCTTGGCATGAGACCAAATTGCACAATCTCATCGTTCATTTCTGAGCGACTGTTCTGTGCCAGGCACACACTGCATTCATGAATGAGTTTTTAAAATCTCTCTAGTGTTCTTTAAAAATGGTAACTTGCATATTAAAAAATGTTAATGTCTGAAAAAGTTGTATCTCTCTTCATTATCAGAACCTTAATTAGGGGTCTGTTTACAAAAGAGGGACTGACCACTTGAAGGAATACAAGGAGGCTGCGCTGCTGGGGTGGACTGGCCTGCCGGCTTCTGGTCCGTAGAGGCCCCCAGGCCCCACTGCCTTCCAAGGCCAGGAAAATCAGCCTCTTTCTGGGTCTGCAAGGGCAGGGACATTCTATCTCACGTCTCCACTGAGCTAGCATGGGGACTCACGCTGAGCAGTGAATGTTGAAGGAATGGATAAACTACAGCACATCATTTTTCCCTCTGTAGGCAAAGAAGAAAGAAGCCTTCTCAGTTCCCAAGGGAAACAGGTCTGCCTCTTGGGAAGTAAGGACAGCATGTCCTTAAAGACAGGCAGGGAGAAGAGCCCGCTCCAACCCACTGCTCTCCGGTCCTGGGGCAGAGATGGTCTGAGACTACTTCAGGCATGACTGGAGTCAGGCCACGTGGCTGGGTGGGACATGCCCAGGATGTGTGACAGAAGGTTGGCTCCTTGAGTCCTGAGGCAGAGCTAGTGACAGTCACAGTTGCACAGCTTAGACACGGGGCCAAGCCAGGAATAGGGGAATGACCTTTTGAACAGCTGAGGTTTCGGGGTGCGGTGTCAGATGACTGGTGAGATCAGATATCACCAGGGGCTCCAGTGAGGGGAGGGGACCTACGGTCTCTAGGGAGAGGGGTCTGAGTCGGGCTGGAGCTACTGCCAACAGAACTGGCTCTCAGGGAGGAGGCTAGAAGTGTCATGGTGGAAGGGAGAGAGAAGCGAGTGGTTTCCTTGTGTTTGATGAGGATGTGGTTGGGGGTACCTTTGGGGAGTCCCAGTTTGCGGATGAAGTTGGCTCTGTGGGTTTTTGGAGGACCACACTGTCATTCTGTGCACAAAATTGGTGGCTGACAGAGGTTTCCCTGCCCTCGACTCAGAGAAGGGAGAATTAAAAGCATTTCCTGGCTCCGTCCATTGGATCCTAGTCATTAATAACTGGCTAATGGATTTCTCAACTCTCCTGGGCAGCCAGGTGGCTCCGGGAAGGAATCTGCTGTTTAAGTACATTAAACAAGGGCTCCCCAAGACTGTTAACCCTTGTGCTTCCCTAGGCTCTGCTGTTTTCCACTTGATTTCTTTTGCTTTGATTGGGTGAAGGCCAGTCATCTTTACTGCTTAGAGCTCGGCCCCGCTTTGAGCCTAGTTCAGGCCCAGGTTTGGCTAATTCAAGTTTGGAGCCTCAGTTTCCTCACCTCTGAAACCCACTTCCTAAGGTCACTGTGAAGAATCAGTAGGAAGAACTGAGCACGACGCCTGGTACACAGTGAGCGCTCAATAAAGGGAACCATTCTTGTCTTTGCCACAGCCGTTCTTTACCCTGGTGTGGCGTGGGGTCACGCGAGAACTTGTTAAAAACTCACCAACTCCAGCCAACCCCAGAGCTGCTGAGTGGCGGACCTGAGTGCCTGGCTTTCTGTTCCAGCCTGATACCTGCTCCTGATCACACGCAGGGCTGAGAACCAGCCACCGCGCTACATCACATCTCACACACTGTTACTACTTACCAGTATTCTCCCTGTTCTTCATCTGAGTGTAAGCCCTGTGAGGGCTGGGACCATGTCCATCCCGTTTCCACTGAGCCCCCTGGGGCCCACCATGGTGCCTCAACAATGACTCCATAAATCTTTGGTTAAGTGACTACATAATGAATGAATTAGACCCTTGGGACATTCTGTGAAAGCAGCAGATCAGGCAGGTTCCGCCCCCAGAGAGGAAGAGGAACCTGGGTTTCTGTCCTGGTCCAAGCCTCAAGCAAGTCACTCAAGCCTCTGGAAGCTTCAGTTTCTTTAGCTGTGAGGTAGGAGAGAGCTTTGTAATATTTGTGTTATCGTTACTAAGGAAACTGAGGAACAGACCTTAATGCTCCAGCTACAGTCAGTCTAAGTTATGGACCTGCCTGGTCTTCTAGCCTCACTCTTCCCTCCCAGGGAAGGTCGCCAGTTCAAGGGCAGGAGCTTTACTGTCTAAACCTCTGAGCCCCAAATAATTATTGCCTAAGAAGGTGGTTGATTACACTGAACACCTTTAAACCCACAAATGCAAAAGAGGCCCATCCTCTGAAAACCAGGCTTCTCCTTGAGGACGCTGTGCAAACACACTACGGAACAATTTTCTGTGTAAGACTCTATGGTGGAATATTGGAGAAGTGACCACCTTCCCAAAGCCAATTTATTCCCCTGCAAAAGGAGGGTACAAATACTTACCTATGTCCCTGCACAGGCATACAGAGGTGACCAAGGTGTGAGGTCAAGTTAAGAAGGGCAAGTAGCAGTTGTAATGATATAGTACATGTGGTGTGACCCAGTTTTACCAAATAATAGCAAAGTTCAGCAGTGGTGGTATTGTATGTTAGTATCTGGGGGTCATAGGCCAAATACAGCAACCTTGGTTAGAAAGCTGGCTTACCAATTGCCTTGTGTTTTCTACCTATTTCTACATGCACACTTTGTAACCAATACTTTCTGTGATCAGAAAAAATATACACCGGTTTTCAAAAACACCCAGCTCCCAGGGCTGTTGAGAAAATAATAATGGAACATAGTATTTACTCAAAGAGCAGAACAGACTCTGTGAGAGCTTCTGTGTTTTTCTTTTAACTTCCATCTTCAGAAGTGATTACGTTACACACACCGCTTCATCACTAGACATTATATGCTGTTAATGTTGTTTTTGGCTGTCTCCACCTGTCCCAGTACCTGGAATTGTGCCTGGCCTAGCCTCGGTGCTGAATAATAGACACTGAACACCAAAAATGAATGCACAGATAGTGCCTGGGTCAGGGCTCAGGGCGTTAGAGGGCAGTGTGAGAACTCACAGCTTCGGTGGGCTGGGGGCAGCAGGCATCCAGGTAGTGAGCTGGGCTGGGCAGAGGGAAGTCGCAGGCTTCTGCACAGGTCCAGCAACAGTCCTGGGGCCTGGAGGCAGCTTGCTTCCCACAGGGGGAGCTGCAGTTGGTGCAGCAGCCCTGGGCCTAGGAGACAGCAGGGCTTAGGATCTGGGCCAGGTGGCAGATAGGGACAACCAAGACATGGTTTTGGCTAGAGGGGCAGGAGAAGGTTTGGCAGGGGGACAGCGGAGGAGGAACTGTCCAGTGCCACGGAGAGAATAGGCGAGGGGACTAAACGGCAAAGGAGTCTCAGATTAAGGGCCTGCACATGAGGGCACAGAGGAACCCGGTTCCTCTTCCCCAGAGCCCCCCCTTCAGTCTCCACCAGGCTCCTCACCAGCAGGCAGTGCCTAGTCAGCAGCACTAGGCCTAGCAGCAACAAATAGATGCCCACAGCGATGAAGACGATGGCAGGGATGGGGAGCGGCAGGGAAGGACTGCTGACAGGAGCCGGGGTGGGACTCCACGGGCTAGAGGAGGCCTGAGTGGGCACAGGAGGAAAGGGTGACAAGGAGGTAGGAGGGGCTGCAAGAACACAGAAACACCAGGAGGGACACTGAGGTGGCTGGGAAAGGGGAGGAACAGCCACTGGACGGTGGGGAGAGAGCCGATGGGACTACTCTCTCTTGCCGAACGCATGTGCCTATTCTCCGGCCATCCACGTTTCAGCACCGAAAAGGACTTGTTGTTCATTCTAGACTTTACCAAGACTTAATGAACTTCCTTACAGAAAGTCTCTCCAAAGGGGCCTATTGTCTCTCTGATTCTTTACCATCCCTCAGCCAACATGACTGCCCCTTAACTGTCTTCCGATCCGCAGTTTTGCCCCTTTGCATCCATACTAGCCATACCTCCCTTACTTACACATCCATCAATGGCTCTCAGGGACTTGGTCCAAACTTATCTCAGTGACAAAGGCCCGGGTCCAGCCCCACCCACTTCTCCCTCCCTCCCCCCCGCTATCCAGCCATACTTAAGTCCGAGCAGTCCCCCATATCCCCTATCCTCTGTCTCTCCCTCCCTCCCTCTCCCCGCCCCCAAGGTCTCTACCCATGCTGCTCCCTCTGGAATGCCTTTTCTCATTGATTACTTGGCAAACTCTTCATCTCTCCGGGAAGAGCAGGAAAGTGCCCTCCCCTGGGAAGCCCCCATCCCTGGCATTCTTTCTCAAAACGCTTATCCTGAGCTGAGGGGTTTGTGCTGAGTAAACAGCCTCTTCTCCAGTGCGGCCGGCAACGTCGGTGTGAGCTTAGGGCGCTGAGGGGCCGCTCCAGAGAGGGTTTAGGGGCCTAGGACTCACGTCCATGGGGCAGGGCAGCGCCAGTCAGTTCGGGAGCTGCAAAGGAGAGAGAGCCCGGGCCTCAGAGATGGGGAGGGGCCACTGGACTGGGGCGCCCACTCCCTTCCACCCACTTCCCGTTTGGGGAAACTGAGGCCCAGCGTTGGCGCCTCATCCAGAGAGTGGGAATGAGGATCCAGGGAATCCAGGGCAACACCTCCGTCGCGGGCCCCAGCCCGCCGCTGTGGCCACACCCCGTGTCCCTCCACCCACCCAGCCGCATCACCTGCACCCTCGGGACGGCTCTGCGTTAGGTCCAGTTGGCCGTTGTGGCTGCACGGTCCATAAACCTCCCGCGGCTTCCTGCTGTTGCCATGGAGACAGAGCGCTGCTCCTACGGCGGCCGCCGGGACCCAAAATTTGCTGTCCCCGCCTCGCTTTCACCGCCGATGCTCTGTGGCTACCGGCGCCTGTTAGCTGCGGTCTGCTGGCTTCCCCGCAGTCGTGGCACCGCAATGGCAAATCTCCACCGCCACCCTCCTGGGTCGGATCCTCTTCACATGCTGGGCCTGGGGACTCCACAAAGGGAAGACTGAGCCCTTGCGCCACACCACCGACTTGCTGTGGGACCTCGGCCAAGTCACTGCGCCTCCCTCAGTCCATTTCCACCTCTGTAAAAGGGGGGCCGCCTTTCCCACAGGGACGTTGTAAACTTAAAGCTACTTGTCAATCGTCTGTCATTGCTCTCAATATCTTTTCAACCTGACCCCACTCATTTTTATTGACGGTGTCCTAACAAGACTTCCCAACCTGACCGGGCCTGGTAGCCAAGTAGGTTACAGCGTTCAACCCGGTACACCAAGGTTGCGGGTTAATGCCCTGGTCAGGGCACATACAAGAATCAACCAATGAATGTCTCTCTCTCTCCCTTCCTCTCTCTAAAATCAATAAATGAAAATTTTTAAAAACTTTGGAGAATACTACGCTAAGTGAAATGAGCCAGTCGGTGAAAGACAAATAGCAAATGATTTCACTTGTAAGAGGATTCCCCATTCTGTAGAACAAAGTTAACTAATGAACAAAATAGAACCACGGGCCTGGAAACATGGAACAGACTGACAGTGACCAGAGGGGACGGGGCAGCGGGATAATGGTGGAAAGAAGAGGAAGGGACTAGTCAAAGAACATGTTTGAATGACCCATGGACATAGGCAATAGTGTGGGAATTGACCGTGGGAGCGGGGCGATGGGGGGATGGGCAGAGGAGGGCAACGGGGGAAAATTGGGACAACTGTCATAGAATAACAATACAAAATGATAAATAAAAAACTTGAAAAGACTTCATACTCTGATTTCTTCAATCATCGCATCATTGCCAAAGTGATTCCCTCCCACCCACAGCAGATCTTGTTCCTTTTCTATTTTTAAACCTCCAAAGGCTCCCCACTGACTCCAGGATAAATCCCCAATGCTTTAGCTGACTGTCAGCACCCTCCAGTGGGGTCCCACCTGTCTTCAGTTGATTCGTTCCCAACATACCTCACTGGGGGCCAAGTACCGCTCCAGGCTCTGGATCTCTAGCAGAGGATAAGGCCGGCAAACATCCCGCCCTGGTGTCACTTACACTGGGGGGGTGGGGGTGGGGGCTCAGATAGCATGCAAACAAGTGGCTGTTTGTGCCTCATCAGTTCTTTCCAGGCTCCACTATAGGGTCAGTTCAAGGTTCTGAAACCGGTGCATAGGAGTTCACAGCTCCCCACCTTTGCAGATGCTGTTCCCTCTGCGTAGAACAACACCCTTCCTGTTTCCCTTCCGAAAACTCCTCATCCTTTAAGCGTCTGCTCAGTTTTGCCTCAGGGAGTTCTTCCTGCCAACCTCAGGCAGAGGTGGCCACTTGAGGCACCATATACCTACTGCTGTTCTGTCTCTTTACCACAAGGTACTTGAAACTCTACTCAATGCCTGGCTCCCCAATTAGGCTGAGAGCACTCGGGTCTGATTCAGTTCCATATCCCAAGTCCTAGCACTTGGCCTGGCCTTGGGGGGTGCCGAGTGAGTAACCACTGGCTTTATGAATGAATCAAATCCAACTGTATCTACTGACGAAGTATTGTTATCTAGATGCCCTAGTTCCCACGGCTCTCAGGGAGCCAAGGCACTCAGCCCTCCTGCTTTCCTGCCTGATCTTTTTGGTTCTTCACACACGCTTGCATTTTCCCCTGAAAGCTCTGCCGCTGTGTACCTACTTGTGCCCATGTTCTTCACCCAGATGTACCTCGCCACGGCCGCTGCCCCTGGGGATGGCCTGCACCATGAGGCAGTCACAGAAATTGCCAGGGTCTGTGTCTCTGGGTTCCTCATCTCCCCTCTCACCTTCAACCACACTGAGAGGTCCCAGACACCTCCGATGCCACCCCCACCCTCTTAAGGGTGTTTCAAGCTCAGAAAACAGGAGTCTAGCTCTCCCTAATGTCACCATCGTTGATTCTAAGGTAGGCTCAGGTTGTCTCATTGTCTTCTTGTCTGCCTCTATCTTCTTTGCAGAATCCAAGGCCCGAGCTGAGAGCAGCCCCACGAAAGGCCTCAGGTGACACGTCTCCCTCCCTCTTTTCAGCTCCTGCCAACACAGAGACATGCGCCTTGGCAAGGCCTCTGATTGCTCCTGTGGCCTGCAGGGCTCAGACGCAGCAGCGGTGGTACTCCGTTCTTACGGTGCACTCATACACCATGCAGGAGGGTGCACAGTGCCAAGCCAATAGGAAGGGTGACATATGCACCCCACTTTGCCAGGGCTCCACTTCTTCCCACGTCACGCCATTTGTTGGAGGCTGGGAGAAACTGATGGCAATAGCTGGATAACCATCAGGTCTCCCTGTGCCTGCGGTTCAAACCTGGAGATGCCAGATTTCATCCCGTGTAGTTTGGCACTGCCCCTGGGAAAGAGAGAAAAGGGTCCGTACTCCCAATCTTCAGGGGGTGGGTGAGAGACCTGAGGCGAAGATAAAGCCTAGAAGATGAAAGAAGCCTTAGCAGGCCCGGGCTTGGATGTGGGAAGGGAACCTGCTAGCTCTGATGTGATCTCACACTTCCAGCCCCTCCTATGGACACCAGACAACATTGCCTCCCAGAGTCTAAGAGGCTCAGCAGACTCCTCATTACGAAAATGAAAGTCCTGTGCTCAGATGATTACCCTGGGGAATCAGAAGCTAAAGCAAGCATCCGGAGAAGCTCTCCACAGACATTGTTTTATTTAATCCTAACAGCAGACCTGAGAGGCAGAAACCTTTTTTTTTTCTCTCTCTCATTTTATAGATGAAAAAGAATTACGAACCAGGAATTTTGAAAAAAGGATTATGAAAAGGAATTTTAGAACGGGGCAAGATCTAGATTTGAATTCTAGTTCTGCCTCTGTGTGTCTGTGTGACCGTGGGCAAATGAACTGAGGTCACTGAGCCTCAGTCTTACTCATGGGAAAGTAGGGGTTACATAAGAGACGGTCAGCCCTGGCTGGTGTAGCTCAGTGGATTGAGCATGGTCTGGGAACCAAAGGGTTGCTGGTTCAATTCCCAGTCAGGGCACATGCCTGAGTTGCGGGCCAGGTCCCCAGTATGGGGTGCATGAGAGGCAACCACACATTGATATTTCTCTCCCTCTTAAAAAAAAAAAAAAGAGACGGTCAGGGCTTATTGTGATGGTTAAAGAAAATGTAGGCAGGGTATCTGGCATAGAACAAGGGCTCGTTAAAAAAATATAATAACAAAAAATATATATATAATAACAACTCAATGAATATCACACTGAGTATTTACACCTATCATATTCTATCACCCCAGCAGCTCTATGTAGAGGTGCCGCCCTTGTCCCCACTCTGTAGATAAGAACCCCAAGGCCCAGAGGCGTTAAATCACTTGCAAAAGCTCTCCTGCTAGTGAGTGACAGAACTAAGATTTGAGCCTGGGCAGTGGGACTTTGTGTGTGTACCACTGAGGCTCGGAGAGCTCAGACACTTGACCAAGGTCACGTAACAGTAAGAGAAAAAAGGCCTAGATCCTTAGTTTTCGGACTCCAACTGGCCTGCTGTGCCCTCAGCTTTTTCTGCTGTCCAGCTAAAGGGTGGGACCGTACTTGTTTGGAACTGTACCTAGCCTGGGACCAGTACAATTAAAGCACTAAATAATAAATGTTCTGGCCTGCTGGCCAGGACTGCCCCACAGCACCGTAGGGGGAATTGGACCCTTCCCTGGGTATCATGTGGGAAACAGGCCACTTCTGGCCACTTATTGTTTACTTATTCACAGCCTTTGATGATATCACACCTGCAGTCCTCTGCAGGGCTGGGACCGTGCTACACCCAGGTTCTAAGAGGATGAACAAGACAGCCTTTGGACTGAGAAGCCTGAAGTAGCAGGAAATGGTGAACTTCAGGCCCAGGGTGAACCGGGTGACAGGTATGTGAGGACAGCCTAGGGTGAGAGGCCCACCTGGGGAGCCAGGCTAAGGGAGGGGGGAGTGGGCCTATGCCATGCGCCAGCAAGCCTGGGCCAGCTCTGGAGCAGTGAGTGCCCGGTCACACTGCCCCTGGCGGGTGCTGCCTTCCGCAGGTGGGGGGGAGGTGCTGCATCCCTGTGCCAGAACTGGCTAGCCTTATCTCCCTTCCCCCAGAGATGTTCGGACACTCCAAGAATGCCCAAACAAGGAACCACGGGTTGCACACCACCTCGGATTTATTTTAGGTGGTGCGCAGATCAGCAAGGAGGCATGCATGCCCGCACGAAAGCTGTGCTTTCCAATTCTCTTTCAACACTCCTGATTATTCCAGGAGAGAGTCTCTTTTTGCTGCCAGAACCCCTTTCACACTTCTCTATTCGCACTTATCTTGTCTTTTCCTTAACAAAGAAAGACAGGCCTTCAGCTCAAAATTTGGAGGAGACGATGGATAGTATCGAGCCAGAACGTTAGAACAAGTCCTTTCTTCTTATCAGTTTTGTGTTGCCCTCTATTTACAAGTGATAATGGCTTTCTAGTTTCTATAGTGATAAAAAGTTTCCTTTTAAAGTACATGGGTCCTGGTTGGTGTGGCTCAGTGGGTTGAATGCTGGTCTATAGACCAAAGGGTCGCTGATTCGATTCCCAGTCAGGGCACATGCCTGGGTTGCAGGCCAGATCCCCAGTATGGGGTGCAAGAGGCAAACACACATTGATGTTTCTCTCCCTCTTTTTCTCCCTCCCTTCCCCTCTCTCTCTCAAAAAAATAAATAATAAAATATTTTTTAAAAAAAGTGCATGGTTTAAAAAAGCAAGCACTCTGGAAATCAGACTACTAGGTTCAAATCCCAGCTCTGCCACTTACTACCTGTGTGACTTCAGGCAAGTCGCACAACCTCTCTGTGCCTCAATTCTTTCATTTGTAAAGGGACAGTAGTAATGGCATTTCCCTCTTAGGTTTTTGTGAGGATTACATTAGTTGACGTATGTAAAGGGCATCAATTTGTGACTGACATCTAGTAAGTGTTGTTACAGATGTTTGTTATTATTAGGTCAAATGGGGGAAATCCACAGCACCCAGAGAGCACTTCTGTGGACCAATCCCACCATTTTCCACATGAGGAAACAAAACTTCAGAAAAGATAATTAAACAGCTGAGCTAGGATCTCGGTAGATTTCTGGATTCCCAATCCATTTACCAGCCATTTCAATCCTCGATAATTAGTGTCAACCCTTCAGCCTTGGCTTGTTCCCCTGTAGAATGAGATTAATACAATCTCATTGGATGTTGGGGTGGTGTGTAAAGGCTCAGAAAATGAGTCGGTGTGTCTCTAATGCATTCTCAGCAGGGGTAATATCGCCCCCAAGGGGGCAAAAGTTGGTTCTTGGAGAGCAAAAAATTCTTACTTTTTGAGATATAAAGTATAGATACATACAATCTGTCTGTCATCAAAATTTGGAGTGGCCATTAGGAAACCAAATGTCTTTTTAAAAAACCTCCCTAGGAGAGCATTAACGAAGGAAAGAAATGTTGAGAAACCAAGGCTTGTCCGACTTGGGCATCACTCACAATGGGTTGAGAAATCGATAGCGGGTCCTGACCGATTTGGAGGGATTAAGCTGATGTAGAAAATGCCTCAGTGTGCCGCGCATCAGGACCAATAAGCATTGTAAGAAAGTTCGGGTTCAGTTCGGGCATGTGTGGGCACGTGCTGAGTTAGGAAATAAAATGTGTCTCTTGTGGATTACTGTAAAAAAGAGTCAAAAGCCACTGCTCTAAACAACTATTTTTCTTCTTCTCCCCCCGATCCTTTATCTCTCAGACAAGACCGTGCAGCCTTGGGCTGTTAGAAGAAATTGATAACGAAGGAAGGAAACGTAGGAGAGAGCAGATTCCACCGAAACTGGGGCCTGGCCTTTGCCAGGTCACGGCCCAGGGTTCTCCCCTTCCTTATTCTGTGTTCCAGCGTAAGCCACAGATGCAGAGGGGGCTGAGTGTCCTCTAGCATCAGAGAAGAAAACATCTCCCGCTCTGCTTCCGCCTTTCTTCCTCTCCTCCCTTCTTCCAACTGAGAAGGCGATAGTATGTTGACCTTCGTCGGAGCCCTAGCCCTGCCATTTCCTGTGTGACGTGGGGCACGTCATTTCACTTCCACGAGCCTCAGTTTTCTCAGCTTACAAAGTGGGGAAGTTATTTGTGGGCATGTATGTCAAGCATCTTAGTATTTCGGTGCCTTATGTACTGCAGGTGCTCATACTGATAGTAGCTAACGGGCCTAGAACCCTGGGCAAAGCAGCTTATCCGCACTATTTCTACTTAATCCTCCCAGCGAGTCTGCACGGGAGCTGGGGAGCATAGGAGCAGGATCCCGCAGCACGCCTGGTTTCAAGCCTCAGTTCAGCATCTTTTCCTGTGAAGCGCCATTTCTATTTCTTTGTGACTGCGTTGACTCCCTTTCAGAAAGCCTTCCACATAATCCTACATGGTGGCTTCTGCTTACATCATATTGGCCAGACCTCTGACTGCAAGGGAGGCTGGGAAATATCGTTTCCTAACTTAGGCACACTTTAGTCCCCAAGGAACTAAGAAAGATGATGAGATTGGTTGCTGGTTAGGCAACCAGTGGCCTCATCTTCAACAATCTTACTTTAACCTTTCATTTCGTCTTCAGAGGACTAGCAGGAGGGGAAAAAAATGGAAGAGCTAAGGAAGCAAGAACTATGAACAGAGATACGCTCTGAAAATGTGACTGACTGTGTTCAACGTTTTGTTTCTCTTTATTTAACTTTTCTGTCCCTGTAGAAAAATGAATTGATGAGTTTTCTATAGCTGCTTAAGTGACAGGGCCGGCACAGCCTCTGTGTGTTGGTGGGACCGGAAAATAATCATGGCGCAGAGACGATGCCCGCCCCAGTCCCTCCCTGCCAGTGCAACTCCGGACAAGGCACCGAACATCTGCGTCCTCTGCCTTCTCATCTATAAAATGGGCACAATAATAATCCTCACCCACAGTGTTGTTCTGAGGAGAGGACAATGTTTTTAAGCCCGCAGAGCAGTGTCTGGCCCGTAGTGAATGCTGTGTAAGTAGCATTTAATGAGTTGGTATTATCTTCCCAACTTCCCAGATGAAGAACTGAGGGTCACAGAGATTGGTCCACCAGCATTCAGGGAAGGGAAGAGGCTACATTTGTTTACCATTTTTTAAAAAATTCCAGCTTAATTTCAATAAAGTGCACAAATTTTAAGAGCATTCCTTGAGAACGTTTAATATGTGTATAGAAAGAACAGTGATCACTATACGGACGTTCCTTTATTTGGGGCTCAGGAGGCTCCCTGGAGTCTCCTCTCGGTCAACACCTTCCCCCAACTTAAACACTGTTCTGATTTTTCACGGAAGATATTTTGCCTGTTTTGAACTTCATCCAAATGGAGCCATACAGAATGTTTCTTTTATTATCCACAAGCCTGAATTTGAAGCCCGGGTGGTCCCTGGCTAGAAACCGCAATCTAAACTATCACCTTGCACTGTCTTTTAAAGTGATAACTACTTACACTGTTCTTATTTTGCCCCTCCACCCCGCCCCTCCTCCTTTCTCCTCTTTCAGCTCCGCCCCCTGAAACACAGCTGTCAATCAAGCCATCAACAAATTCTAATTGGCCAATTCTTCAAGAGAAGGCCCCACCCCTCACCCCCACCAGAGCAAGCATCTCCGCCAGGAAGCATATGATAGGGCACGTGTGTCAAGAGGTGGGCCAATGGGAGGATGACATATTCCAAACCCTCCACCAGTCCACCAATGGGAGAGTGATGTCCCTGTCCTCTCCAACTGCCTGGGCAGAGCTGTCTCCTCCTCTCTCCTCCTCGTGCCTTTGCAGTTTGACACTTTGCTTCTCTCCTGACTAGGTCCCCTCAAAGACGCATAAGGGGTGCAGGATGGCAGGCTCCCTACATTCCCCCTGGGCCTTCCCCACTCCTCCCTTCCCTGGAGTGGACAGGAGAGGAGTCTTTTCCAGACAAGAATAACATATATGTGTAAATATGTTTTCAGGGTTCATTTTTTTAAATGAGATAATGTTTCACATTTTTTTTCTTTTTAAAGAAATACTACTTTTAAATTTCAAGTCTTTACAATTTAAACATTCCTCATCCTATTTTTCGAGTTCTGGGAGTCAGTCTCCTTCCCTCGCCTCCACCTTGCCCCTCAGAGGTGAGGACCCAGGAGAAGGGAGAGGTGCCATGAAGAGCCTGGGGTGGGGGGCAGAGGACAGAATGGCCCGGGTAGAGAGTTAAGGGAAGACTAGGCTCATCATCAGGGTTGAAGGAGAAAGACAAGGAGTTTTAAGGTGTGCTATGGACCAGGAGGTGTAGACCAGCTTCAGGGGTTACAGGAAATGAAATTATGGTCATTGGATTGATTTTTTTAAAATAGGACGCCCAGTTGCCTTTGACGAGGGATATTTAAAGTACAATGAGAATCCCAGAGAGACTGGGGAAGAGCTATGGCTTTTGATGGTTACAGATGGATGGATCACGTGGGTCGCCGAGCTATTGGCGTGAAGGGGGTACCTGAGTCTGAGGACACTGTGCTAAGGTGTTCTCATGGCCATCTTCTCTCACTTCCTCTACCCCAGACAGGCATGACCCTGCTCTTTGTAGTGGGCTGCATCTTCTTCCCGTTGATCTTTGCTCTCCTCTGCTGGGGCCTGCAGAACCACTCCAACCTGAAGATGGAGAGACCAGAGGCTGTTTTAGTGGCATCCAAGTAAGAGGACAGGGTGAGGGCATCCTTCCTGGGGCCAGGGCTGGTGGAGCTGGTCTCCTACTTTCAGGAAGAGTTAATGGTGAGAGCAGCAGCGTGTGTGTGCCTGTGTGCCTGTGTGTGGTGGTGGTGGATGGAGGGAGATTCAATAGTCAAAAGACACGGGCTGTGGAATATTTTTCAAGTCATGTAGCATCTCTGAACTTTGGAGCCCTCATTAGTAAATTAATTTTAATAAGAATGCTCCCCTTCCATTCTTTATGGAGATGTGTGAAGGTCAGGTGAATTCATGTTTATAAAGTGGGGGTTGCAACCTCCCGCAAGTAACACAAGGGACTTTGTTGGGACTTCGTGAGTTGGAGGACTCGCGCTCATCCCATGAAATGTGGGCAGAAGCTGCTCAGATCCGGCAAAATATTTTGGAGTTAGAACATGGGCCCAATGTTGTCTGATCATCTGATTCTCTCTTTAAAAAAAAAAAAAAAAGATTTTATTTATTTTTAGAGACAGGGGAAGGGGGGGGAAAGAGAGGGAGAGAAACATCAGTGTGTGAGAGAAACATCCATCAATTGCCTCTCACACGCCCCCAACTGGGACCTGGCCTGCAACCCAGGCAAGTGCCCTGACTGGGAATCGAACCAGCGAACTTTCGGTTCGCAGGCGGGCACTCAATCCACGGAGCCACACCAACCAAGGGCCTGATTTTTCCTTGAAAGAAGTTGAACTTTTAGGTGACATCTCTTACTTTTCAAACGCTGACACGTAACTCAGAACCTAAGAAATTACTATAGTGGTATCACCATTCTGGCCAAACAAACCATGTTTGTAGGCTGGATTGGGCCCCTTGTGCTGCGAATTTATGACCTACTTTACAAAGCTCAATGTACATGTGAGCTACCGTCAAACATTAGGTAGGAGAGGGAGAGGGCGGCGGGGTGGAATTTACCTGAGTGGCTGGGTGAGTTCCTGGAAGACAAAAGCTGTCTCTGTCTACTTTGACCCACATCCCCCACCGTGAAGCCGCAGCTCCATGACCAGGTCTTCGGTCCTGAGTTGAGCAGTCATGGATGCCGGCCCTTGCCCGCCACCCCTAACTCCGTACCTTTTTGTAGTTTTGCTTTTCATTACCTTTGGAGTTATGCAAACATGGGTTTGAAATCCAGTTTTCCCAATTCTCAGAGCTGTTGTATCTTGGGCAAGAGTTTTGCCTTTTGTCTTTTTTAAATCTCTGAGTTTCAGTTTCTTATCTGTACAACAAGGATACTACCATCTGAGAAGATGAAATAAGAATGAACATACATCACCTTGCCCTGTGCTGAGCACAGAGTGAACAGTGAAGAGGTTGGTCCTCTTAGGCAAAGCCCTGAAGGCAGGAGGCCTGGCTGACTATTCTCTCTGTAATTGTCCCTAACTCCTGCCCAAGGCCTCTTAGGGTCCGTTCCCACAGATTGCCACTAGAGGGCAGTATGCAATTGCAAATCCCAGCTCTTTGACACCGGGAGGAGAGGGAATGGGCTTTGGACGGCAAAGGCCAATTGTGGGGTTGCTTACTGAGGCATATCTTAGGGCAGGACTGGAAACCAAAGCTTTGGGCAGCAGGCCCCACGTCAGGCAGAAGCCCGCAGGACTGTTGGGTTCAGGGTGCGAAGGCTGCATGAAAGAGTGAGAAGCAGCACCAAGGAGAGGCCAGTCTGGTTGTGGCTGGGCTTCTGACCTGGGGCATGACCCCAGCCGAGTCACTAGGCCTTGGTTTCCTTACAGTTGAATGAGGGGCTTGAATCAGACAATCCCAGGTCCTTCCCACTCAGAAACTTGGCTGTTCTGTGAAGTCACCGGGAAAGAGGCATAATAAACCTGGAGAAAAGGAGAGTGACCAATGCATAGGGGAGGTCAGGAGAGACCGGGAAGCTGGAGGACAGGGGTGGGAGCATCCTAGGCTGTGAGGTGGGTTTGCTGGGAGGCAGCATTCCTACCCTCTTCAATCCCTGCAGCCACTCTGACACCTGGTATAAAAGGGTTCCTGCCTCTTATTAACCATGTGTCATTGGGGAGAGTCACTGAAGGCCTGGGCACAATTTCTTGACCTGTAAAAAGGGGACAAGTGCGCTTACCTTGGTGATGTTACAATCGTTAGACAAACATCACGAGACAGTTTGAAGCAGAGTCAGGACCTGAGGCACAGCATATATATATCTAGGGTGTCCCTCCCTCCCATTGGGCTGCATGCAGGCCATGGGGGGTCCCTGAGTCTGAAGGTCACTGTGTGGAAGGGTTTTTATTCCTCCTCATTCCTTAAACTCATCCTTCAGAGACAGCATGATGCACCACTTCCTCCTGCTCCCTCCCCCAGTGAATCCTCTATCTCCTGCTGTGCCCCTAAGCTGCAGTGAGACCCCCAACAGGCCACTGAGGGACAAGTGTTGAGAAGGGGAAATGACAGAGGGGGAAATGGCAGACATTTGCAAAATGCTGGTGGGAAATAGGGTCAGGCCCCTCTGGGGTCTCAGAGTCCCCTCTTGCTGGTTAAGGAGTCATGGGCCACCTTCCCCCACAAGAGGAGAGCCTCCCCTCCCCTGGCCCTAGTCCCCAGCAGCCCCCTGTGCAGCAGCTGCTGTCTCTTTAAGGGCCTCCCCCTCCCTCTTTCTCTGCTCCCCTCATCTCTGTCGCAGCCGCTGCTGTGGCTCAGAGCTGCATGGGGAGCCGCCACTGCAGGTCCGGTTTCTTGGTGTCTGGTCGGTGCCATCATTTCCCCACCCCTCCCCCGCCCTACCCAAGCTGGTGACTTATCCTCCCCCTCCCCCTCCCCACCAAGGGGGCAGGGAGCTGGGCATGAACTCTCTATAATGCCCCATGCAGCGTCAGTGCCGGGCAGCAGGGACTGTGGCAGCAGCGAGAGGCGGGAGAGCAGTGCTGACCGCTGACCAGTTTCCCGGCCGCTCCTCTGTCTCTCTTCCCTCCTTGCCTTTCAGGGCTGGCACCACAGTCCCACCCCCCACCCCACCCCGCCTCCTCCGGCCCTCCGGCCTCTCCACGTAAGCCCCCCCACTTGTCTCTCCCTCCCCTCCCCCATCCGCATCTTCCTCCCCCAGTACCCTCTCCTTCTCTGTCCTCTTACCATGCCCTCCGCTCCTCGTCTCTCTCCCTCCCTCTGGCCGGCTTTCTCCTGCTCCCTTCCTCAGATCCACCCTCTCCCTGGCCTCTCCCCTTTCCTCATCTAATCCAACTCCCTTTCCCCATTCTTCTGGTCGGACTCCCCTGACCCATCCCTTCCTGCCCTGTCCCCTTTGTGCCCCTTTCTCTTTCTCTCTCTCCTTCTCTGGCTTCGCATTTTACCCCCACCTCTAACTCACTTCAGCTCAGCCTCCCTGCCCAGGTCCGAGCCAACATGCTGACCCCAATGGTGGCTGGGGGGGTGGTGTTCCCCGGACTCTTCCTCCTCTCCAAGAACAC
The DNA here is from genome assembly GCA_007922815.1 of Macrotus californicus. Lineage (NCBI taxonomy): Eukaryota > Metazoa > Chordata > Mammalia > Chiroptera > Phyllostomidae > Macrotus > Macrotus californicus. Next base: position 24,760 of record VMDR010002263.1, on the reverse strand, counting down.
ACTCCAGCGGTTGCCCCAGCTGCGCTGGGAGGAGGCGGACGCGGTCATTGTTTCAGCCAGGTAAACTGCATCCCTTCCCTTCAGCCCTTCTCCCCTTCTCGGGCTTTATGGGCAGAAATAGGACCAGTCCCTCCTTGGACCCTTGACCTGGTGGGATCTGGGGCTCCTGAAGTGGTCAGTGGGCTTTACTTCCGAGCTTCCTTCCCTCTTCATTGCCCTACTCTCTGTCCCAGGAGACCGCATCCAAACCCAGCCATCTGGTCTACTCGCATTCAGACTGCTTTCCCTTCCCTTCCTCATTCACCCTCCTACCCTCCAAAACAAGACCAGCATGTGACTAAAACATTCCTACAAGACTTTAAGGAACAAGGCAAGGGGCAGAGAGCTGTGTGTTATTTAGTGCATGTGTTTAGGGGTCGAGGGACGGGGGAGTGAAAGGTAGAACTCCGTATGACCCTGGAGTGAGGGCTAGAGTTGGGGAGGGGAGCGTGGTGGCTGTTAAGGAGACAGTGTGAAAGTGACCAGGGGAAATTTGGGGTCACTGAGGAGCTAGTCGATGACCAGTATGATGACGGGGCAGCTGAGCGGTGCAAGAATATAGGCCTGGGGCCTCCCCTTGCCATCCTGTGCTGTCCCCACCCTGCCCCACTCAGGAAGGGGCTTATCAGCCACACATTTTCAGCATCGCTTCACCTCAGGATGACCTCCCTGGTGTCCTCCTGGGAGGAAAAGAACTCAGTATCCACAACTGAGGGAAGGAAGCTGGCAGCGAGGAATGGGGTGGCAGCTAGGCTAGTCCAGGAGCAAAGATGGGTAGGGAGTGGCCTGAGAAGTGACCAAGTCCAAAGCATGGTAACTGAACAGTAAAGAGGAGAAACCAAGGGGTGTGTCTACTTTCTCTACCACTCTTCCCTCTTCCTCCCTAGGCTAGTGTCCTCTGTCCAAGCTGTCATGGCTTCCACAGCTGGCTACATCGTCTCCACCTCCTGCAAGCACATCATTGATGACCAGTAAGTGCCACGAGACCCCTTTGCTCAAGTTGCAGCAGCTTGTGTGTGTGTGTGTGTGTGTGTGTGTGTGTGTGTGTGTGTGAGCCCTGAGATTTTCTAGGGGACTCCTTCAGTGGCCCCCAAGCCTTTCACCTGGGCCTGAGCAAGTTAACTGCAATAAGCTGCAACTCCACACCTAGATAAATGGATGTGTCCTGTCCTTAAAGGTCAGAACCAGCAGGAGAAGGAGTGGGGATCAAACGGGGTTCTCAGAGCAGCTCCTGGGCCTCCCGGCCTCTTGCATCCAAAGTTCTGAGTGCCGTTTCTTCCTCTACACCCTTTACACCTTTCGGACCCCATTTCCAACCAGTAGCTAACTAGGTTGCCTTCTTCCTCATGCTGGGCTCACCCCTCACCCCTCCTCGAATCCAGGGATCCAGCCCCAGTCCCACGAACGAGGGAGAGAAGAAGGATGACACAAACAAGGCCACTAGTATGGTGTGTGTGTGTGTGTGTAGAGGTCAAAATTTGGCACTGGCAGCTGCTGCAGTGCCTGGTGCTTGCCAAAAAAGCCAGAAGGAGAAAGGAAAGGGGCCCTGTCCGTGGTGCTGACGGGCTATCTCTAGGCGACCCACGAGCTGCCCTGGAGTTGTTGGTAAGGAAGTTGATGACCCCTCACGGTTCTCTTCTGGCCCCACTCCCCTTCTGTGGTGGCTGTCCAGCCCCAGGGAAATTGTCTGGATGAGTCTGACCGAGAGGTGCCCCTCTTTCCCTGAAGAGGAGTCCCCTCCTCTGAGGACTGAGACACACCCCTGCTTGCAAAGGCAGCTTCCAGAAGGAGTTGAGTTGTGTGTGTTTAGTGCCTAGAGCAGTCCTGGCTCACAGAAAGGGGGCACTTAACTCTTCAGACTCCGCCCTATGACTTGGCGTCCTCTTGCCCTCTTCCCCTCTTCTCCATCCCTGGGTCCAAAATGAGCCTGGATCCCCACACATTTCCTCCTCTCGCCTCCTTACAGAGGTCACCTTCCAACTCTTCCTTCTCCCTCCCCAGCCCAGCTTTGTTCTTTTCCCTCCCCCTTTTAATCTTCAGGTGAGTGAGGAGGATCAGGGTTAATCTAGGGGCAACAGCTGTTCCTGCTTCTGAGCACCTAGTTGCTCAGAGAGTGCATCTGGGTTTAAATCTTCACATTGCTGGCCAGGAACTGGCAGGTGGTCCTGGTCCCCCTACAATGTCTGCTACAGCTGGTTCTCCTGGCCATTCCCTGCTCTCACTTCTCTCCAGCTCTTGGACCCCTTTCCACTTTCCTGCCCTCTGTCTCTAAGCTGCTCCTTCTCTCTGTCCCTCATGGTCACACTCTCGGACATGGGTCTCAGCTTCTCTTTTCCTGAAATCACCCCTCTTGGTGTGGGCTGCCTGTTCCCTTCCAGGCCAGCTTCCCCCCAGGGCTTTCGTTCTGTTCCCAGCTCCACGGCCCCATCTACACCTGTCTACTTCCAGGTCTCGCTTCTCCTTCAGCAGCTCCTCACATTTGAGCTCAGCTCTTTTTCTGTGTCGCATCCTGGCTGACTTTGCTTTTGTCCCCCCACCTAGCTGAGCCGATTCCCCTGGTCCTGCTTCTTTGACCCCCCGCCCCCCCCCCCCGCCTTCAGACCTGTCACAGCACTATAGGATTTAAGAGAAAGTGCTCAATGTACTGACTCAAGCAGAAAACTGCAATGTTGCATATTCATGCACTTTTCATTTTTGTTTACTCTCAAAGTACATAGAACTTTCTCTGCTCTTGGCTCCTTTTGCTCAGCGTTTTCTCCATAGTGCTTGGCTGCACCTGAAAAAAAACAGAGATTGGACCACATCCAGGAAGAACAAGCAGCACAGACAGCACCAGCTCCCCAACAGGGCCTGACTCTGACACTCATCAAATCTTCCAGGGGACGTTGGGGCTGAGAGGAGAGTGAGGGCTGTGGAGCCAGATTTCTCATGTTTATTCCTCGGCCAGCATACCTAGCCTCTCAGTTTCCTCATCTGTAAAATGGAGATGATAACCATACCTACTTTTTAAAGGACCTTTGTGAGGAAGTAAATAAGTTTATGCATGTAAAAGATATAGACTACTAGAATGGAGCCTGCATGTAGTAACTAGTCAGTGTTAGCCAGTGTGGTCCCTTTCCAGCACTCTCAGCCCTTCTGTTATTTGTCCTGACCTCAGCTGTCCTTCATGTCTTGCCTGGGCTTGTTTTCTCCCTCTATCTCTGCCTTTTCTGTGCTTTTTATCTCTTTTCCCTTTTTCTCCCACCATACTTGAGAGAGAGAGAGAGAGAGAGAGACAGAGAGAGAGAGAGAAGAAGAAGAAGAAGAAAAAGAAGAAGAAATGAATGAATGAATGAATGAATGAATGAATGAATATGAAAAGTGGGTGGGTTTTGAAGTCAGACGATGTGGACTTGAACCCTATCACCACCACGCCAGCTGCGTGACTGCGTGACTTTGAGCAAGTTTCTTCCCCCGCTAACCTGGGGTTTCATCAAGTCATTTGGGAGTCCACTTGCAGCTCAGGGTTCCCGAGAGCAGCACTTGCGATCTGACCCACACGATGCATCCAGCATCGGCCCCAGCACCTGGCAGCTGCTCTGTCTACCTCCTTTCTTTCTGACCACCTCTTTCTCTCCCTGCCCCGTTTTGCCCAACAGACACTGGCTTTCCTCTGCCTACACACAGTTTGCAGTGCCCTACTTCATCTATGACATCTACGCCATGTTTCTCTGTCACTGGCACAAACACCAGGTCAAGGGGCACGGAGGGGACGAAGGAGGGGCCAGGGCCCCAGACAGCACCTGGGCTGTGGCACGCGGCTACCTGCACAAGGAGTTCCTCATGGTGCTCCACCATGCAGTCATGGTGCTTGTGTGCTTCCCGCTGTCGGTGGTGAGTCCGGGTGCTGACAGCCGGGGCCCCCATGCCCTGGTCATGTCAGTGTTCTAAGGAGTTGGGAAGCCATGGGTCCAGGTTCCAGCAGCAGATTAAGCCTAGGGTGGAGGGTCCCCATGGAGGGTTTACTGAGCACCAGACAGCAAGAGGGTCTGGGGTCAGCCTGGCCTGGCTGGGCCATACCCAGCTGTGGTGCTTTGGAGCTGCTGTTGCATGTTTCTGAGCCTCAGTCTCCTCGTCTGTAATATGCTGTGTACAGTCTTCCCTACAAGATCGTTAGATACAGCGAGGTCATGTTGGGCCTTTCGGGGTTAAGCATCTCCAAAAGTGACGAGCAGGAGAGCGGGGAGCAGGGGAGCAGGTGCTGCCCTGGAATCCAGGGTGAGGCCAGGGTATTTCCTTCCTCTCTCAGGTGTGGCGGCAGGGCAAGGGCGATTTCTTTCTAGGCTGCTTGCTGATGGCAGAGGTCAGCACACCCTTCGTCTGCCTTGGCAAGATCCTTATCCAGGTGAGAAGGTACCTGAGGGTACAGGAGCCTGACGGGAGGGCACAGGAAGAGCAGGCGCTTTCAGGAACTTTTAGGGACTTTTTTAAAAGGAAAGGCGAAGGGTCAGGTCTGGGAACGACTGTAGGACAGGGTAGAGGGGAGGCGGGTTCCGAACCTTTACTTTGGCCCAGCGCTGTCAGAAGAGGGGAGGGCACGGCAGTGGCGGAGGGGGCGGGGCCCAGAGCGGGTCGGGGGCGTGGTCAGCGGGCGGAGGCACGCCTCCCGCCGCCCCTCACGGGTGCCTGCTTTCTGCCGCGCCCCCCCGCAGTACAAGCAGCAGCACACACTGCTGCACAAGGTGAACGGGGCCCTGATGCTGCTCAGCTTCCTCTGCTGCCGGGTGCTGCTCTTCCCCTACCTGTACTGGGCCTACGGGCGGCACGCAGGCCTGCCGCTGCTCGCCGTGCCCCTCGCGATTCCGGCCCACGTCAACCTGGGCGCCGCGCTGCTGCTCGCCCCCCAGCTCTACTGGTTCTTCCTCATCTGCCGCGGGGCCTGCCGCCTCTTTCGGCCCCGGAGCTCCCCGCCGCCCTCTCCCTGTCAGACCCAGGACTGAGGGTGGGGCCAGGGGATCCTCCCCACCTCTATCCAGACAGGGACAGGGCTCTGAGACTACTGGATGGGGGCGGGGAGCCAGGGGCCTGACAACCCCTTGACTGACGAATGGACTCCGAAGGAGTGGGCACAGATTCCCTCAAGGAGCTAAGGGGCAGGGACCAGGTGGAGTGGAAGGCAGGGAGAGAAGGCCTCTTCTCCCCAGGGTGCCTGAGCTGAGGTCAGTGAACCCCTTCCTGCACACCCCCCTCTCCGATCGCAACCCTGGGGCCCTGGAGTGCGAAGAGCAGAGGAAGGGGCACCACTGCCCATCCACTTAGGCTCGAGGACTGTGGGGAGACTGATGGAAACTCAAGGGAACCGGGAGTCAAAGAATGTGGGGGAGGCCCTGTGGCCCAGGCCAACGCATACCCCCGCTGCAAACTCCTCTTAGCTCTCTGACATCTGGGAGGGAAGGGACACCCTAACTAACCCCCATGGCCTTGCTCAGGGCTGGTTGCCCCATAGCTCCTCTCCAGGGGAGGCCAGCCTGAGGAATCTTATTTGTTTTATTTATTCTCCCAAATTCAAACTAGTTTGTTGGGGTGGGGGGAGGGAGATGGCTGCCATCCCCAGCCTTCCCAGTGCTGAGCATTCCCCGGGGCAGGTGAGGGGCACCCAGTTCCTTCCCCTTAGGCTGCACATCTTGCCCTCAGGCCATGGCATGTCCCTGGTGCTACAGACCTCTTAAGGCTTCCTCCGGTCGGTCGGGGTCGGGGGACCCTGGGAGGTGCTTTACAGACCGCTAATAAAGACGATCTGCGTGAACGCCGCCATGGCCCTCTTAGCCCGGTTCTTTGGGGCTGGGGATGGGGTGAGGGGCTGGAGATAGAAATCAAGAATGACCACAGGATAGGGGAGGACTCCCTGGCTGGTCACTGAGCAGTCAGGGAAGAAAAAAGCAAGGGCTTTTATTCATCAGCGGGGAGGAGGGTGAGTCTGGGCACTCAGGGTGGCATCCAGGGTCCTTGTCTGGTTCTTTAGGCCCCTTTCTGGAAGCTCCTATAGGACACGGAGGTCAGAGGTGGGAGGCTACCTGTGGGTCCTTCAGCCTCTCCCAAGGTAGGCTGAGGTGGGTGGGGCTGGGGCCTGGAGTGGGGAAGGGGCAGGCCTTACATGTGTGTGCAGAACTGGAAAAGGAGGAAGCAGAAGGCCACTACCAGAGAGCCCACCAGGATATGATGGAAGAACCTGGAGTTGGAATCTGCTGGACAAGGAGGGGGAATGGAGGCTCCTCCAGGCACTGGCGAGGAGGAGACCCCTTCTCAAGCTGCTCCATACCTGAGTTAACAAAGATGACAGGTTTCTCGCCAATAAACTGGGCCAGAGCCAGGAGCCTGGCCTGGTCTGAGTCTGGATAATCAAAGAAGTCAGGTCTGTCTATGAAGAGCGGAGACTCTGTTCCCAGGGTCAGCGTCTTGGCACTCTCCGGGCTGGGTGCTGGGGACCCAGAGCAAAGTCTATGACAAGAGCCAAGCAGACCTGGGCCCCCCCCCACCCCAAAAGGCAGAGGCAGACCCAGGGGCCTGCCAGGTCACTCAGCATCAGTGTGGCTATGGAGGGGCTTGGTTTTGTTTCGGGAACTCCTCAAAGATCAGTTGAACTCCCCACAAGAAGGCCCATGCCGGATGGGGTGGATGGGAGAGAAGTGTGGAGAGCAAAGAGAAAGGCTGAATGAAGCTTGGCCTCCTGGCCCCTAGGGGGGGCATGGACCCTTCCCCCCCACCCCAGGTTTTCCTCCTCCCCACTGCTCTCAGAACCACTTCCCACCTGTATCTATGGCCCCCAGCCCAACCAGCCACACCCACACCCTAGCCCACTGCCACAGATTCATGACCCCTCCACTCTTGTGACAGGGGTGGTGGCTCTATGATGTCACAGCCTGGAGCCATTGTGATCACACACACTGGGGTGAGGGGAGAGGGAAAGTGCTGGAGCTTGGAACCCTTCCACCAAACACCCCAGCATCAGAAAGGAAGAGGTTGGGACCCACACACCCACACACCCACACACCCACACACCCACACACCCACACACCCTTCCATTCTTTGGAATGAACAGTGTGGCAGCCCCAGAATTTAGAAACAGGCGGGATTTGGTGGGACTAAGGAACGCTGCATTTGTAAGGAAGGCACAGGGTGTTTTTGTATAGAAGTGGGGGTGGGGCAAGGCTAAACACCTTCAGTTACCCCTTCGACCAATCACAGGAGCAGTTATTGGGCACTTACTACTGTGCCAAGTACTTTGCATAGATGGACTCAACCTAACCATCACAACCCTTTGAAGTAGATACTACTGTCCTCACTACACAGAAGAGGGAACCAAGACACAGATGGGCAAAGTAACGTGGGCAATGCACACTTCCCAGGGAGTTTATTTTCCTCCATGAAGCTCCTCTGGCCTTGTGACCCCAAATTCAGGGCACAGGCGTCTCCCCCATCCCCAAACCCCTTCTCTTTGGTGCTCAGCCCAGAATGATCTTGCGGTTAGAAACCAGGAGAAATAATAGACTTTTCCCACTAGGTGGCAGCAGTGTCCATGCCTGCCTGCTTGCCTGTTTTCCCTCTTCTCCCAGGAAGACACAGCTCCCCAACTCCAGGCCCTTCACCACCCTCTTCCCACAGGTTGCATCTGGTGCCTCAGGAGAAGGTATTGCCAGGAGAATGGCAGACATCGGGGTTGTCGGAGGAAACCCCCTGGTCCACCTCTCAAGGCAGCTAGCTGTCTCCGTCATGCAGAGCTTTTGCAGGCTCCCTTCTCTAGGTAGTCTTCCCCAAGGGCCATCCCAATTCCCCTTTCTAGTACCCGATTTTCTCTTATTTGTTACTTCCCAACAGCCACTTTCATTCCTGCAGCCCTGTGTATGCTTCAAAGAGTTAGTTCCCCTCTGATTGGCAGGTAGGACTGTCTGTCATCGATGTGTCCCGCCTACCCAAGCCCAAGGACACTTCAGGGTCTCCTCGGTTTTACTACACAAATGCCTGTTCGTGTATGAGGTCCTCTGCCCTATGGATGGAGGCTTCCTCCTCCACTGGATCCCCACCCCTCCTCTTTCCTGCCGGCATGGACTGCCCACCCGTTCTCCTCACAGCAACACTGGGAGACACTCGTTTTGTTCTGCTTCCTTAATAAGAAAAAAGTCCAGGGGGGAAAGGGGGAAAGAGGAGGGAAAGTAACACCTTGGAGGCCTCTTGTGGGATTGGCTCATCTGGGCCTCTCCTCCCTACACTTATGTCTTCTAAGGAAGAGGAAGCGAGTTACCCGAAGTCACAGGCATGTAAGGGGCAATAAGGACTCAACCTGGTTCTTGGCTCTGGGCCAGGGCTCTGGCCCCATGTGCGGCTGCTCCTGAGGGTTAGCGGAGAGAAAAGGGGTTCAGAGCCTTGGGCCTTTGAGTGGATCTTGCAGTTTCCTCAATGCCTCAAAAGAATACAGCTGCCCTCTCTACTGGAAAGGGCCGTTTGACTCAAGCAGTGAATTATCCATTCATTGACTCATCCAACTATTAAACAAATGCATTGCGCTCCTAGTATGTGCTGGGCTCCACAGGTGGCTTAGATAGAAATCTCCAGGGCTTGCTCTCTGGCCTTGGGGGAAGTGAAGTGGGGGGCGGGGGTGGGGACAGGGGAGAGAACTTGCGGATGCACATCATTACTGTACAGACAAACCCCTCAGGGGCTGGCTACACCTGCTGTCTCTGCTTTTTCGTGCCGAATGCATTTTTCAACTCCTTCAGACCTGGCCTTGTCCCCACCACTCCACTGAGGCCATTTTTGCTAGGTCCACCAATGATCTCATAGCTTGTCAGACCTAATGGCTACTTCTCCATTCATTCTGTCTGTCTCAGCGTCCGGAACCTGCCTCCAGGCTCTGGAGCACACTGATTGGTTTTTGGGACTCCTCCTTCTCTAACCAGCTCAGCCTTGGACCTTCTCTTTTCTATCTATACTCTCTCCCTAGGTGATTTCATCCAGTCTCATGGCTTTAAATACCATCTATATGCTGATGACTCACAAATGTGTATTTCCAGCCCAGCCCTCTCCCCTGAGCTCCAGACTCCAACTTCCTGCTTCATGCCTCTGTGTGTCCAAAAACATCTCTGACTCAATAGACCCCAAATGGAGCTCTTGATTCTCCTACCCCAAACCTCCTTTCCATCGTAGCAAATGATCCCAGGCTTCCTCCGGATACCCTGCTCAACACTAAAGCCCAGGAATCAGGAGATCCCTCCTTATCTCTCTTCTGACAAACCCATTATCGAGACCTGCCAGCTCAATTTCCAATATAAATCTCAAATCCGTTCACTTCCTTCTCCCCTCCAGTGCTGTCCCCTCGTCCTTGTTTGAGCCACCCCCACGTCTCACCCAGCTTATTGTAACAGCCTAGGGACTGGTTGATCTCTCCCTGCTCACACTTCTCCTAGTGAGAACCAAGTAGAAAACTCACACCGGCTACTTAAAATCCTCCAATGGCCTCCTGTGGCTGCTGGCGAATTCTGAACTTCTTACCCTGACCTGCAAGACTTGCCCAGCTCTGTCTACATATTCTCTTTGGCCCTCCCCAGGCTCTCCCTTCCCTGGCACACTCCAGCCTGGCCACTCTTGCCCCACACTTGACTTGGCTAAATCCTCCTCATTGTTCGGGTCTCAGCTGAGACAATGCTTCCCCTGGGAAGTGCACCTGAGACCCCACACCTTGTGTCTCACCGCCTGGGACTTGCCTGTGGATTGTCTCTCTCCTTACAAGGCTGTGAAGCCAGAGATCATTGATCTCGGTCATAGTCTTACCACCACAATATACAGTAAGTATCTGATAAATATTTATTGACTTAATGGATAGATGAAAAGCCTTTCCACCTCTTGACAAATCAGGGCTCAGCCCTGTCTATTTTCCCCTGCAACACAGCTCTCTGGAGGGTGCTGCTGGGCCTGAGCTGAGGCCCTTAAGAAGACTGCAGTGGAGGAAGCAGGATTTGAAGGCCCTTGCCCAGCTTACCCGATCCCCTCACTGCAGGCCCAGGTCTGCTTCTGGCTGAACCCACCTACTTGGGTCCTGGACGGCGGCTCCCGCAGCCCCGTCTCCTTTCATATCCTGGAGAGCTCTAAAACAGGGGTGTCAAACTCATTTTCCCCAGGGGCCACATCAGCCTCGTGGTTGCCTTCAAAGGGCCAAATGTAATTTTAGGACTGTATAAATGTAACTGTTCCTTAACTAGGGACAAGGAGCTCTACATTCGGCCCTTTGAAGGTAACCACGAGGCTGATGTGTCCCCCAGGGAAAATGAATTTGACATCCCTGCTCTAAAGGAAACCTAGTGGTTGCTTTTGCTTAAAAAGTATGGTTTTATGTGCCCTGGCTGGTGTGGCTCAGTGGACTGAGCGCTGGTCTGTGACTCAACTGGTCTCTGGTTTGATTCCCAATCAGGGCACATGCCTGGGTTGCAGGCCAGGCCCCCAGTAAGGGGTGCACAAGAGGCAACCACACCTTGATGTTTCTCTACTGCTCTTTCTCCTTCCCTTCCCCTCTCTAAAAATAAATACATAAAATATTTTTAAAAATACGGTCTTATAACGGTTTTGAACAGGTAACACATGCACATGGTACAAAATTCAAAAGCTGTGAAATCATATACGTTGAAAAAGAACTTTTTCCTATTCCTGCCTTACCCGGCCTCGCAGCCGTGTCCTCAGAGGTCACCATGGTTACCACTTTCTTGGACAGCCTTCCAGAAATAATGTATGCACGAATAAACCTCAAATATAAACTCTTTCCCCCCAACTCAAATGGAAGCATTGCATACGTGCTACCCTGTACCTCACTTTTGTCCGTGCACTCGAGATTGTGAAGATGATTCGGAACAAGTCCATAAAGCGCCCCACTCTTTGCCACGGCTGCGTACTATTTCAGTGCATGAACCTGTGTCCTTACTGATTTCACCGTCTACCTGTGGACATCTAGGTTGTTTCCAATCTTTTGCCACCGCAAAAAAAAACCTTGAATTTCTATTATTTTGCTCATGGGCCAGCACATCTATTGGATAAAATCCTAGAAGTGGCATTTCTGGGTCAAATAGTCTACATATTTGTCATCTTAGTGTTCGCTGGCCGACGGGTCTTTGCTCAGGTGCTGCCTGTTTACTCACAGCCTCACCAATGCCGTGTGTTACCAGATACTTTGAATTGTATCATTTTTAAAAAGATTTTATTTATTTATTTCTAGAGAAGGGAAGGGAGAGAAACATCAATGTGTGGTTGCCTCTCACTCGCCCCCTACTGCGGACCTGGCCCGCAACCCAGGTATGTGCCCTGACTAGGAATCGAACCGGGGACCCTTTGATTTGTAGGCCAGTGCTCAATCCACCGAGCCACACCAGCCAGGGCCATGAATTTTATCATTTGATGACAAAGGTAGTCTCAGTGCAATTTGACTTTGCATTTCTTCCTTTTTAAAAATGTACATTTAAAAAACATCACAATATATCATAGCCATTTTCGAGCATACAGCTCACATTGTTCTGCAACTGCGTTTCTCTTTTAAATCACAACATTTAGTGATGCCAACTTCGTGCCAGGCACAGCGTGAGGCAGCCTCTACTCCCTGGTGGCAGGGTGGGGGGGTGGAGGGTGGAGGGAGTCAGAAAAGTAAGCAGGCATGACAAGACAGTGTCACCAGAGCTGAGTCTGAGGTAGCACTGGAAACTGGGGGCAGAAGGGGAATGTTCCAGGAAGGCTCCCGGGACCAGGTGACTTGGGGTGACCCCTGTGGCAAGAGGAAGTTCCTCCAGGCAGAGCAGCTTGTGTGAGCAGAGGTCCAGTGGCCCGAGGGATCCAGGTGTGGTTAGGGACTGCAAGTAACATTTCTGAGAGCCAGGGTGAGGAGCCGGGTGGGGAGCTCAGACAAGTCAGGGTCTTGGACTGAGGGGCCTTGGAGGCCACTGTGAGGACATTGGGGGATGGCAAGTTTGGGGCAGAGGAGAGCAAAGATCATAGGCTGGGGTTAGACTGGCAGGCGTCAGGGTCCAGGTGAGAAAAGGCAGACTGCCGAGGAAAGACCGCAGTGTTCCGGGGCATTCAGTGAGAAGCTGACGCCCCTCTGCACCTGAGGGGCAGAACTGGAGGCGGTAGGGGGTGGGGTGGGGGAAGGCAGATTTCCAAAGAGGAAGCCTTCCCCTGAGGAAGGGACGCACCCCTTGGGGGAGGATTGGGTCACAAGGAGAGACACCTGAACAACCAAAGGAAGGGGGCGTGGGAAAGCCGCAGCCTCCGACCTCTTTCTTCTCCCTCAGGCTGTGAGAGTCCCCAGCTGGGCCTGGGGACCCTGAGATCCCAGGCCAGCAACCGCAGACTTAGCAGAACTCCCTGCGCTGCGGGGTCCTGGGTCAAGGCGTCACTCCAAGCCCCGCGCCTCAGGCCCTGCCTCTAAAGATAAGGGGCGTGGAGGGCCAGACGCCCTCCTTCCTCAGCCGCAACCCTCTGCTGGGGAGGGGCGTGTGTAGCACAGAGGAAGAGGGGGATCAGGGGGTGGGGGGGGGAGCGCGCGAGAGCGCTGGCGTCGCCATGGCAACTAGGCGAGTGGACTGGTCCTGGAGACTGGAGGGAAGGAAGGAGAAAGCGAGGGAGTGGGCACCGTGGGCCCCGCGCGGAGCCAGGGACGGGAGCTGGGTCTCCGGGGAGGGTTAGGGGACACCGGGCAATTCTCACTGTTGGTTCTGGTGACGCAGTGAGCTCGTGTGTTTGCGAGTGTGTGTATGCGAGTTTTCCGAGGTGAGTGTGTCAGCGCGCGTCTGGGTTTGTGCATGTGTGTGAGTGCGCACGTGGGCACGGGCGTGTGGGCGGGGGTGCCCGTGGAAGATGCGGGTGCTAGCCTGCGTGCTCGTGACTTGTACGCGTGCACTCGTGTGCTTCCCTAAGTGTGCCCGGGCGGGCGCCGGCGGGAGAGTCCGTCCCCTCCCCAGCCTTGTCCGTCCCGCCCTGCCCCCCGCCGCCGGCGCCGGCTGCCTCCGCATCTCCACCTCGCTCACCCCCTCCTCCCGCACTTTCTCCGGCTCTCCCTCCCTCTCCGCGCGCACAGCCGGACTCCGCGCTCTTCTCGCTGGCCACCTTGGGAATCACCACCGCCCAGCTTGCACCCGTCGTCCCCCCAGTGCTTGGGCACCTGTTGGAAGCACTGAGACAGGTGCAAGGGGCTGGGTCGCGGGGGGGCGAGGGTGAGGGTGTGTGTGTTAGCCTGCGTGTATCCCTGGGGCTTTTTAGCTCTCTTGAGGCTGCAATTTCTGTCTCCTCTGGAGAGCCAATCTCAGGAAGAGGCATCTTAGGAGGGGAGTCTCAGCTTGGGCTGTAGGGGGTGGGGGACCAGGCAGGCAGGCAGATCCTGGGACTGAATGGAGAGTGGGAAGTGAATGCCTAGAGGGGTGGATGACACCCGGGCCAGACAAGCTCCTGCTGCAGAAGGATGATGGATAGAGCTTCAGGGAGACAGAGGAGACCTGTGGGGCGCCTTCTGGGAGTAGGCAGGGCCCAGGGTCAGACAGAAGCCCAGAATGAGGGACAGGAGCTGGGAAGATGACAAGGTGATGATCTGGAGGTAAGTGGGCAAGGCTAAGGTGGAGCCAGGACCTATGTGGGTGGGGTGAGTTGTCAGCCCAGCCCCTGCGGAGCACACGGCTGGGGGTCTGGAGGACCCAGGCCTCCTGCCTGCCCGTCAGCTGGCACAGGCTGACCTCTCCCTCCATACCTAGAAAGGGAGGCCAGAGACTGTGGAGGTTTCCAACTGGCCCTTAGCCAGCAGACTGTGGGTATAAGGAGACAGCAGTGGGCTCAGGCACTCGAACCCCCCTCCTCCCAGACAGGGGTGCTGCATGAGGGGCCGCAGGGGTGATCGCATGACCATCAACATCCAGGAGCACATGGCCATCAACGTGTGCCCCGGGCCCATCCGGCCCATCCGCCAAATCTCTGACTACTTCCCCCGCCGGGGACCAGGACCTGAAGGGGGCTGCGGGGGCTTTGGGGAGGCCCCTGCTCGGCTGGCCCCCCTGGCCCTGGCCCCCCCTGCAGCCCTCCTTGGAGCCACCACGCCTGAGGATGGAGCTGAGGTGGACAGCTATGACTCGGATGACGCCAGTGAGTCTAGGGGCTTCGAGGGCCAGGGTGCTAATGGGGGCCTCCAGGCTTGTGGGAGGGGAGGGAGCCCTGCAGGGGGTTGGGGGGGGTTGTGCGGAAAGGCAACAGGGGCACTGCCACTACAGCTGCAGTCAGTGTGGGGATTACAGCCTCAGCAAGGCTCAATATTCAATATTTCTGCTGAGACAACCACCCACACAGCCCCAGTTGCGGCCCAGCCAGGAACCCAGACCACACACACTTGCAGCCTGACAGACAGACAGACACACACCTTCACGGCCAGCACGCACAGCCGGCCTGCCCACCGGTCTCCCGCACACCTGTCTTTACACGCTGACTCACACTACCTCTTCTCTCTTCTCCAGCTGCCCTGGGCATGCTGGAGTTTGACCTTCTCTACGACCAGGCCTCCTGTACTTTGCACTGTAGTATCCTCAGGGCCAAGGTGGGTGTTCCCTACCTCCCAAGCCCCAGCCCTGTCTGCCCCCCTTGTGGCAGGGGTGGGTTTCCATCCTCCCTTCCTTTCTCCAGGCTAGACCCCTGCTCCCCTCCCCACAACCCCTCCCTCCAAGTACCCTTCTTCTCCGCTCTCCACACCGTAAGGATCCACTCTGCAGAGGGAAGGCTGAGAGCTCACAGCCCTCTCCCCTCCCCACCTCTGCAGGGCCTCAAGCCCATGGACTTCAATGGCCTGGCCGACCCCTACGTCAAGCTGCACCTACTGCCTGGAGCCTGCAAGGTAATAGCTTCCTCCCGCCCCAGCCAGGCCCAGCCTGTGGGTCTGACCCTGACCTTCCTTGCTTTCAGCCTCTGGGGGTCTAGGGAACATGTACTGAGAACCTTCACCCCCACACCTCAGGCCAATAAGCTAAAAACTAAGACTCAGAGGAACACTCTGAATCCCGTGTGGAACGAGGACCTGACATATAGTGGAATCACGGATGATGACATCAGCCACAAGGTGCTCAGGTGAGGGACCCAGCCTCCAGCGCAGCACCTCCTGCGAGGCAGCTGTCATTGGAACCTTCTCTGGTTGATCTACTTCCCGTTAAGCCCCGCTCAGATGCTCCAGTACGGTCGGTGGGTCCCCATCCCCTTTGGCAGCAGGCCATAATGTTTCCATGGCGTTCCTACCCCCAAAGTGTCTTCTCCGGCTCCTCCAGCAGAGGACTGTGCTCTTCTCACTGGTCGGGTTCCTCACTCCTAACCTTTGCCTGTTCTCTCTTCTACCCAAAAAGCGCTCCCTGCTTCCTGCTTCTTTTCTGCCACCCTAAATTCCACTCATCATTTGAGGTTCTGCCGCATCCAGGAAGCTTTCCCTGGTCACCAACAGCCCTTCTCAAAGCTCCTGACCCAGTCAGACCTGTGCAGTGGAGGTCTGCCCTTTCCGTGGTCTGTGCCCTCCTGGCGTCTCTAAGGAGTGAAGTCTTAAGGGACAGGAAACTTGCTCAGTCATTCCGGGAGGTGGAGCCGTGAGGAGAGCAGTCCCTGGCAGGGAAGGAAGGGCAGCAAAACCTAGGCTCCTAAGAGAACTTTTCTCCTGTTGTTTTTTTGGCCATAGGGAGCCGTGGAAGAGTTTGCATCAGGGCAGGGCATCGTCAGGGCTGTTTCAGAGAGGCCACCTTGGGGCTGGGTGTGAGGCGGACTGGAGGAGAGGAGAGAGGCAGACACCAGAAAGACTGGCCCTGTATCTCCAATGCTAGAGAATGAGGATCCAATCACTTTCTGAGTGCTTAGTAGTGCCCGGCCCTGGGCTATGCATTTTTACATTTCTTCATTTCACTGGATCCTCATGATAGCTTTCGGAGGTTGGTAATTATTATCTCCAATGCACAGATAGGAACTGAGGCTTCAGGAGGCTGACTTGCCCAAGGTCACACGGTTGCTAGTAAGCGGAAGAGCTGGGAACTGAACACTCCTACACAACACAGCTACTCAAGAGTGTCACAGCAGAAGGAAGTGCAGGGGGCTGCGGAAGGGGACAGTGGAAGTAAAAGCAACCATTTCTTATCTCTGACCTCGGGAGTTTCTCCTCGGCTAGCTCCCTGCTCCATGCGGAAAAGGACAGGAGCCCTGGAGCTGGTGTGGTCACCTCGTCTGACTGCCCACGGTTCCTCGAGGCCCTTGCAGCTCTTACATCCTGAGTCTGTGACCCGCATCCACCAACGCACACCCTACACACATTCAGTAGGATCCTGTCCACAGGCCCTGAATGGAGGACGGATGGGGAGGGTGCCCAAGATCTGTGAGGGCTTCCTGAAGCAGCTGAGCAGATCCTGATGGACCAGGCACAGGCTGCGCAGCTGTAAAGTGAGGGGCAGAGAAATGGGGCAAATCAAAGCATCCTTCTCAGATGCCAGGCTTGGTGCTCACCACACAGCCTGTGAGACAGCCCATTTTATACGTGAGGTGTGGAGTGTTTAAGGCGGAGCAAGACCAGCCTCAGGTGCTCAGGGTCCCGTGAGAGGTTCTTTCTCACTGGAGTGGGGCTCAGGTACCCCAGGGGCCCTGACCTCGCAGTTCCCCGCCAGGATCTCCGTGTGTGATGAGGACAAGCTGAGCCACAACGAGTTCATCGGAGAGACCCGCGTCCCCCTCCGCCGTCTCAAGCCTTCACAGAAGAAGCATTTTAATATCTGCCTCGAGCGCCAGGTCCCGGTCCGTGTGGGGCTGTAGGGTGCCAAGGGGAGGGGGCCCTGGGGAGGCCAGGTTTCCAGAACCTTTTCTTTGCCCTTTCAGCTGGCTTCACCCTCTTCCATGTCGGCGGCGCTGAGGGGCATCTCCTGCTACCTGAAGGAGGTAAGGCACCGCACAGGGACCAGTCTGGGCGGGAGCTGGCAAAGATGCAGGCTGACCTCTGTGTCTGCCCCGAAGCTGGAGCAGGCGGAGCAGGGACCTGGGCTTCTGGAGGAACGAGGACGCATCCTGCTGAGCCTCAGCTACAGCTCGCCTCGCCGGGGGCTGCTGGTGGGCGTCGTGCGCTGTGCCCACTTGGCTGCCATGGACGTCAACGGCTACTCGGACCCCTATGTCAAGACGTGAGCCCTCCCCTCCCCAGGGAGCCTGACCCCTGCCTCATCCTCCTCTGGGGACGGGCTTATCCCCGACCACCCAGCTCCTCCAGCCCTGCCCTACCTCCTTGGCAGGTACCTGAGGCCGGATGTGGATAAGAAATCCAAGCATAAAACAGGTGTGAAGAAGAAGACTCTCAACCCGGAATTTAATGAGGTAAATAGGGCAGGGACAAGAAATCACAGTGGGAGGAGTGATGGGGTAGGGCAACGCCTCACGGAAAGTGTGGTGTGCCCTGTCCCAGGAGTTTTTCTATGAGATGGAGCTCTCAGCTCTGGCCACCAAGACTCTGGAAGTCACAGTCTGGGACTATGACATTGGCAAATCCAACGACTTCATTGGTGAGGGAGGAGCCCGCTGGTGGTGGAGGGCTGGCTGGCATGAGATGGGGCCCTGACTTTGCCTCTACTGCTCCACAGGTGGCGTGTCCCTGGGGCCAGGTGCCCGGGGAGAGGCCCGGAAGCACTGGAGTGACTGTCTGCAGCAGCCAGACACGGCCCTGGAGCGCTGGCACACCTTGACCAGCGAACTGCCCCCTGCGGCTGGGGCTCTGCCCTCAGCCTGAGCAGTGGAGCAGCTGCCCAGCATTGGCCCCTGGGGGCCGGGTCCAGTACCCAACCTTCGCACGAGTGTGTTGCACGTTTACACGGGGTGGGTGCCCTACCCCACACTACCTGCACCCCCACACTACCTGTCTTATTTTGTGAGAGTCTCTGTGGCCGTGGGTCTGTCTTCTTGTGAGGGGCTGTGAAGACCTGTACCCACATATGCAAACTCCCTCCCGCCTGACTCGCTACTACACGCAGATATGCAAACCACCCGACCTGTGCACACCTGCAGGTGGAGTCCCGCCAGGGCCCCCTGCCCCATGGCCCCGGCTGCTGCTCCTCTCTCCTGCCTCTCCATGCTGCCCCGTCCCCTCCGCCCACAGGGAGGAGGTCGGATTAGGGGGGGTTTGAAGGAGGACCAAGTTTCCAAAAAGAAAAGGACAAAAACCAAAACAGAGCCACTCCTTTAATAAACAATCTTCGTTTAAAAAGCAAAACAGAACAAAACATCACATCACACCTAGCCCTGTACAGCTGCCCTTTCAAACAGAGCGGGGAGTGCGAGGGGCACACCACAGGGTCTCTGCCTCTCCTGGAGGTGGCAGATGTTCCCAGCCACTCACTGAAAATGACCACCCCCGGAGGGGGCCAGGATGTAAGGGCAGACCCCTGCCCTCCCCAGTGAGGCCCCCCTTCCAGGGGACATCTGTGCATGTTTACACCTTCTCTGACCGTGTCAGTGGCCGCAGCATGGCAACTGGGCGTCAATAAACGTCTCTGTGGAAGCTCGGGGCTCACGTGTGCTGGCTCAGGGGGCGTTGCACAGGGGCTCGGCGGGGGTAGGGGTCACTCCGGGATGTCGATCACCAGGTCATCATCCCCGTCCAGGGCGTCATCCCCGCTGCCTGCATCGCTGAACATCTGCCGAGGGACTGCGCTCAGGATTGTGGGAGGGGGCATCTTAGGGGGTGGCAGTGGGGCCAGGGCTGCCCCCACCCCAGCCCCAGAACCCCGGCTGGGGAAGGTCAGCGGCCCTCCCACAGGGCAGTCGGGGGGTCCCACCGTCATCTGCAGCAAGGAGGGAAGAAACACAGGGAGGGGCTGTCAAGGAGGAATGGGATCTCCAGGAGGCTGGCACTGCCCCTTTAAGGCAATGCTGGGGGATGGGGAAGGGGCAAAGGCTTATTCAAGGGGTACTGGACACAGCTGGGCCAGCCATGCTGGAATCAGGGGGCCTGCCCACCTTAGCCCCTTCAGAGTCTCAAACCAGCAAGTGCCTGGGGGACGGGGTCATGATGGAGGTGGCGATGAGGGTAGTGGTGGGGCTTACAGGAGACCAGGAAGGGAATGCTGGGCCCTGCCCTCACCAGGGCAGCACCTCTGATGGCAGTTGACCCTGAGAGCCAGAGTCAGAATAAGCCTGGATGCCTGCCTGTCTGCCTCTGCCTCTGGGCACCTCCAAAGCCACTGGCTGCCACTGGCTGCCACTGGCCACCACTCCTTCCTCCTACTGTGGGACTCACTGGCTTGGTGGAAGGTGTCCTAGGGTCTGTATTTCCTGCTGCCATGTGAGGCTTCTTCTATCTGGGATGGGCCCCTCCTGGGGATCCCCACAGTCACTGGCCTAGGTCAGGCCCTCCTCTGAGCTCACCTGGACTGTGGTACCAGCCTCCTAACCGGATTCCCTTGCCCTCGGCCTGTCCCAGATCCGGCTCCTCATCACACTGCAGCCAGAGCGAGCTCTCTCAAACACAAACCTGAGCTTGGCGTTCCTCCCTGTGAGGGCCTCAGGCTCCTTACTGCCCCTGGGACAGGCAGTGCTGCCGGCCTGACAGCAGGCCAGTGCCTCCACCTGGAATGTCCTTTTCTATTTGTCAGAAGTCCTGCTTTTGTCCTTCGAAGCTGGGAAGCGGCCTCTGTCCTGCCCACCCCTCCAGCCTCACCCCTGCCAGGTTAGCAGGAAGTGCTTCTTCCGCTTACTCCAGGGCCTCCTGAGGTGACCAACAGCAGCTAATGTTTATCTACGGCTTTCTAGGGAGTAGGACCCGGGCTAACTGTTCTCTCCCTGAACTCCTTTTGCCATGACAATGACCCTGTGACCCCATGACAAGAAAGCTTCAGTTAAATAACATACCCAAGCTACATGAAGGGGCTGTAACCCAGCCACGTCTGACTGGGGCCCAGGCTCTTACCCGCCCTGCTTCCGTGTCTGCAGCTTTCCCTCAGCTCCTCAGACTTGCTCCCACCAGCCTCCTCTGGCCAAGTCACTCAGAACTGCTGTGACTCCCACTCCCTTCACAGCCCCTCCAGGTTCTGGGCATCACAGCTTCCTCCGACCCCACCCTGTCATATTTCCCACTGCTTTCCCAAGCAGTTCTCTCCAAGCTCCTGCTCCAGCCAAACACTTCGTCGGGCCCTTTGTCTTCCCTCCACCAGTGTCGCAGCCCACACTGTCCAAACCTCACTACCCTGTGCTCAAGCGCTACCTCCTCTTTGAGGCCTTCCCCGATTTATCCCCTTCCCCAAGCACAGCAATTGATTTGGGACTCTTCCTATCAACATTTTCTCTCCTGCACGTCCAGAGCTTAGCTCCCCAACACTCCTCTACTGGAGGACCTGACACCTCAGAAAACCTCCAACTGCCATGCCACGCCACACTCTGCCCACCAGCCCCAGGCTTTGCTGACCCATGCCATCTCCACCATCCTGCCCTGTAGGCCAGAAGCAAAATCCCTGCCTGCTGAGTAGAGCGAAGGAGCAGTGTATCACCCATTACCCACCCATTTTTCAGGCTTAAGGGCCAAGGTCACACAGGGAGTAGGTGGCAGAGCTGGGACACAAACTCTAGAACCCACGAGCAGCACCACCATAAACCCTGCATCCCACTTCACTTCTGGCTCCAGAATCTGAAGTCGGCAGGACACCCAGTGGAGAGCTGTCCATCCTGGTACCCATTCCACTTTGACTGAGAGCTGGCAGGGCACGGTGCCTTCTGTGTCCTCATGTCTTCTGGTGCTAACTGCGCAGACCTCTTCCCTTCTCCAACCATACCGTCACCTGCTCACCGTGTCCACCTCCACGCTGACGACTTCCAAGTATGTACCCCACGGGCCCCAGGCTCACGTTAGGGCCCCAGGCTCACGTTATCCAGTTGTCTTGCTGGCATTTCCAGACGGCATCTCAGCACGTCCAATACCATACTCCTCACGCTCTCTCCCAAACCTGCCCCTCCTGGTCCGTCCTTCTCCAGTTGCTCAGGCTAAAAACTCTGGTGTCATCCTTGACTTCCATCTCAGCCTACCCTAGTGTTCCTGTAGCTCATTTCTGAAATAGACCCGTGATCCCCTTTTCACCCTCTCTACTGCTGTCTGATCTACCGCAGTAGCCTCCTCACTGGTCTCCCAATGTCTGTCCTGACCCAGTCCCCACCCTCTCCTGTCTCTCCTCCACGCGGCAAAGTCAGCACTATTGTTAACATGTAAATCAGATCAGATTCCCTCTGCCCATCTCTCCAAAGGCTCCCTACTCATCACAGCGCAAGCCAAGGTCTTCACACACCTCTCAGGCCCTACGCAATCTTGCCCCTCAGTCACTTCCCTGACCAGCTCTTTGACCATTCTCCCCCGACTTTCATCCAGCCGCACTGGACTCCTTCCTGGTCCTCAAACAAGCCAAATATGCATCTCCCCCCAGGGCCTTTGCTCTGGTGACTCTTCCTGACTGAAACACTCTCCCAGAAAGCCACCTGGCTTGTTCTCATCATTTACGTCGCTGACCAAATAACGTCCCAGGCCATCCAACCGTAAGTACCAGCCCCCATCTACTGTTGTGCTTCCCAGCCTCTGCCTGATTTCATTTTTCTGCATTAATACCTATTTATCTTGCTATTTTCTGCCTATCTTGCTAAAACACCAGCCCCACGAAGGCAGAAATTTGTCTGCTTTGTCCAATACTGCATCTGCTGCACCCAGGGCAGTGCCTGGTACATAGTAGACCCTCCGTGGACACTTGCTGATGACAAGCGGTTTGATCGCTCACTTTATAGACACAGAATCTGAGACCTAGAGGGTGAAAGAGCCCTGCTCAAGGTCCCGTGGTTTTAATTGGTGTGGCCCTGACTTGATTCTAGGTCCTGTAACTCCACCCCTCCCTCTGGGGCTGCCTGGTACCACACAACACCTGTGAAAATGGGCCTGGCCCCCAGGCACACGGCAGCAGTGTGAGGGCAGGACCCTAGGCCTCTTCACTGAGTCCCCCCAGGCTGGTTCTGCCCCTGGTTTATCTCCACATCAAGCCAGGGAGCCAGGGCTTCTCTAACCCACCCCCTCAGCACCTAGCCCTGGGCTGGGCCCCCAGCAGCCCCAAATCAGTCCTTCAGAATTCTTGGACGGGCCCCCAGCCCGTCTTGAGCCTCCCTCAAAGGGCTATCCTCCTGCCATTCTGGCCCCTCCCTAACGTCCCAAAATCAGGGTACCTTGAGTTTCCGGGGCAGGCGGGGCCGTTTCTCCCGCTTGGGCCTCAGGGGGCTGGGCTCGGGCAGCTGCAGGGCCAGGTAGTCAGAAGGGAATGGGGGGTAGGGGGGGGAAGCCAGCTGCAGGTGGGAGGGGGGATGGAGATGGGAAACGGAATGGACGGGTGGGGAGTGAAGGGAAAAAATGCAAATAGGAAGAAGAATGGAAAAACAAGAGATGGTGATGAGTGTGGCTTCTGAGAACAGACGGGGATGGGACAGCAGCAGGACTTTGTCCTGGGGTCTGCTCTCCTCAGTCATATCTGTCCCCCATTCCTACACCAGAGAGAACTGGGCAGCCCTGACTCACACCCCTCCAAGGGATGCTTGCTGGCCACACCCAGACTGATGTCCCCGGAGCCGGGCCGGAGGCCTGGCCCCTCTGCCCCAATGATGCCCACCTTCTTCCCAGGCATCGTAGTTACCGTTTCCAATCCTTGGCCCCAACTCACCGAGCTCAGGTATGGGGAGGGGGCCCCGGAGGCCTGAAGGGGAAACCCTGTTGAAGGAGGCAGAGAGAGGCTGGAAGGAGAGGGGGCGCCCCCCATTGGAGGGCTTCTCTTCCTGGAGAAAGGACAGGAGAGGGGGTCAGAGGCAGGTAGGAGGCCCAGGTACCCCCCAACCCCATCCCCAGAGAAGAACGATGGCTTCTCCTCACCTCTTGGGGGCTGGCGTGTCTGACAACTTGGGTGTCCCCTCTGTCTCGCTGTTATCTGAAGATGCAGTGGCATCTGAGTCTGTGAGGGGTGGGGGGCAGGTCAGTGGGGGAGGTTCCTGTCTGCCTCAGAGGAGTATAACTTCAACTCTATGGAAGGGCTCCCGGGAATCTGATTCTCCAGTCGGTGTGCACAGCTATTCTAGGGGGCCTACACATTCCCCAGCTCTTTAAAATGCGCTTTACAACGGACTTCTGTAAACACGCCCTGCCCACCCTGCTCCACGACAGCACACAGGTCAGCACTTACTACGGGCCAGACTCTGACCAGGCACTTTGCCTTCACTGCCCTTCCTCGTCTTTGTAACCATCCCGCAAGGAAGGTGAGCAGAGCACCTCACCACTTTCCAGGGGAGGTCGCCAAGGCTGAGAGTAGGGCTGGACTTGAACCCGGGTATTTGACTCTTTGGACATTTTACGTCACTCTCCTCACTTGTCTCTAAGCTCCCTTCATCTCCTGCCTCTGCTCCGCTCCCTGTACGCAGGGTCCCATTCGTCTACGTCTCAAATCTCCCCTGCCTTTATCCACTGCCCCCATTCCAGCTGCCACAAGGTCAAGCCATCACCTTGTGGTGTCCGAATCAACCGAGCAACCTCAGCCTCCTACAGCGCACTATCCACTCCGACTCCAGGACGATCTAAAACAAACCTCATCACATCTGAAATGCTTCTTAATGCGGCCTCGACCTACTTCCCCGACTTCCCCACCAAACTGGACACTTCACGTCATGCCAATCAATTTCCTCAAAAAAATGTTACTTCCCAGTTCTGTGCCTCCACTTAGAAGGTCCGTCATTCATTTGACAGCTGCTGGATGTGATGTATGCCTTTATCAATCTCCTGGCTCAGATATATCCTTTAAAAAGCGAATTAATATACATGCCTAATCACTACTGTACACCTGACACTAAATAATGTTGCATGTCAACTGTGACTGAAAAAGAAAAAAGCAAAGCACGATTTAATGCCACCTCTCTAAGAAGTCTCCCAGAATCCTTCGGGCCCAGTTAACTACTGGCTCTTTTAGAATCCTACTCCCACTTGTCAGGATTCTCCTCACTGGGCTGAAACGTTCCACATGTGGGTATTTCCCGTGGCAGACTGCGGGCTTCTCCAGGATGTGTCGGCTTATGTGTGTAGCTCTTACTCCTTAGATTTATCACACTGACCATGAACGTGCTGGTTCCCTCATGCTTCCTATCCGGAAATGCCCCTGGAGCGGGGAGTTAATTGGAATACCTCAGGGAAGGAACAAGAAGGCAGTGGGAAAATAACAGCCAAACATTTTGCCGTGACCTACATGTGCTGGCTTCTACCTACTTCTCTGACCTCATTTATCATCCACTACCCTCCCATAATATGTAAGTAAATGGTGTTGTGTGTTCCAATAAAACCTTATTTACAAAAGCAAGCCGTATGTTTCAAGCAGTATGTTGAATGTTGTTTCCTGACCCCGCTCTAGACCCGTGTTTAAGGGTACCACGGAGAGAGGTGACTGTATGTGAGGCGGCTTCTGAGAGTCCCACCCTGGAACAGGGACACAAGTGCCAAAGGCAGGGCTTTTTCAAACTGTGTGTCTTAACTCATCAGTAGGTCACGAAGTCAATTTATTTGGTCTGCAACCAGCACTCAATGAAATAAAGAAAAAGCAGTCTAAAAAGTATCAGGAAAAGTTGTGTATAATGATCTTAACATTGTTTCATTAATTTTTGCTTTATAAGTATGTCCTTAGGACCT